>JANAVB010011000.1:3906612-3951673 GCA_029216955.1 Iris pallida | reverse complement strand
GGGCTACATGCCCACGTGTCTGCACTGGCCACACAACGCGGTCCGAGTCGCACGACACGCGTATCGGACGCCCAAAACTGGCGCGCGCGACAGGCCAAATCGAGTGCCATGTCGATTTCTCTCTCGATTCTCCACGAACCCAAACCAAACTTTATGGGCACTATGTCAGACATGGCCCCTACCCACTCACCAAATTTCACGTCGAGTCGCTGTGTCCAGCGAGAACGGACGCAGCAGCAGCAGGACACGCGCACGGTCCTCGTTCAGCGCGTGCGTGTCCACTTTTGGACACGAATACGTGTCGACTCTTGCACAAACCTAGGGTTTAGGAATCCCTACATCTAGGCCTATCAAAACAAATTAGTTTGCAATAATAACCGTATTGAATTCTATGTGACAAATCATCGAACACATTAAATCCTAATCCGATACGTGTCCGACACACCTATCAAACAGACACAAAATTTCACCAAACTTCATGGGTGGGTCGAGGGTACCTAGATGCATTCTACCATGAAAAAAATTAGGAAAAACTATAGTGTTTAGGTGTTTACCTATTGAGAGTTGAATTATCAATGAAACTGACTCCTCGATCAATGAGACGACCAGTTTCCACTGAGCAAATGCCTCCAACTCCTTGCTAGCAATGCTCCAGCAAGTTATCCTCCTTCCTACGATCACAACGCACTTCGTTTGAGGTGAAACGGAGGTCGGATGAGAAAGTTAGGATTTTGGAGAGCTGGAAACTAGGATTTTGTAAAGGGGGTGTCAAAACCAATGCAATGCTTATATAGGGAGGGGGCTTCCTGTTTTTGGCCGGCCAGGCTATTCTTACTAGGGTTAGGGTTGGTTCATGGGCCCCTCTTCTCTATCTAAGTTGAGTTTAAGCCCATTAACAGAAAGGCTTAAAAGGCCAATTCATTAAATAGCCTAAAAACGGTCAAGTGGCCTTCTAAATTGAACCAAAGCCTAAAATAAATTTCTAATTAGCTAAATGATCCTCATATGTCATGGTTAGCCTCTAATATGGATTTTCTAAGGTTAAACCAATTGCTAAATCAAACACAAGCCAAAAATATCTAGAAAATCATAAAATGACTAAAATGACTAAAATAACTTAAATGACTAAATTACCCTTATTTCAAAAAGTGGGTGCTACAAGTCTACCCTCCTTAAAATAATTTCGTCCTCAAATTAAAATGATCCTACCCTTCTAGGTTAAAATCCCCAACAATCATGGTTTAAGAAAACTTATCTAAATCATGCAGTTGGAAAGATATCATACATGAATATGGCAGGTAATCAGTCTGGGATCTCATCTAGCCACTATAGTTATACTAGATCAAAAGTAGTCATAAGGTATCAATCATAAAAACATTATGGTAGGGTACAGTAATCATCAAGATAGGATAAGGTATGGGTCAAGAACTCATATCTACTAGGTCTAGCTGGAACTCTCTCCCGGAGGTAGGCCTCGACTAGGGGTAAGTGTAGTAGGACAGTCTCGTATCTTGTGTGCAGCTGACCCACAAAATAGGCACAATCCTAGTCTCTTCCTACAGTCCTTCCATCCGTGCCTAAGCTTCTTACAGAAGGCACAGGTAGGCACTCGTCAGCTGGTCTCTGCTGGACAGGAATCTGAACTGGATAGGCTGGTCTAGCTGAAAGCCTGGGTACTCCTGAGGCTCTGGGTATAAACTGCTCCTCGCTCTCTTGGGACTAGGCTCCTCCCTCGAATGCATGTAATCCCACAACAGTTGAAAACTGAGACTTTGCTCTCTCATAAACTCAGCCTGAAGTCTCTGTACCTCCTGCACATCCTGAAAAAGTCTGTAAATATGAGCTCTATCAGGAATGGCATGGTGTACCACTCTAGGAGGCAAAGGAAGGCCCTCAGTCTCCGGCTGAACTACAGTCCTCTCCTGAAGGATAGGAGATGGAGAAAATTCCGGTGAGGCTACTAACACCTCCTGAGCAATAGAAGGGGAAAGTACAATCTCGGTCTCATCCAGAATTGCAGCTGTGCATTGGGGACATACTCTAGTCATGGGTGCCATTCTGGAGAAGGTAAGAAAAAATAATAAATCATCTGGCTGTAAGGCAGTCTATCATCCTATACAAATACTGGTGATAGAAAAAAAACAACTGAAATTAACATAAAGCATTAATATTCTAATGATGATCAAAATCGAAAGTTTAAAGCATGAGTGTCAATAACACTGAAATCCAAGCACTATATATATATATATATATATATATATATATATATATATATATTATATATATATATATCTGTAAGAAATTTTAGTCTCGATATGATCTAAGTTGATCAAATCCAGGATGAATCGAGGTTTGGGCAAGATGGAGAACGAGGTCATTGAAGTCTGAGCATTAGTATCCAAGATTTGGAGATCCATATCACATTTGAATTAATTCAATTGAATAAGGTTCCAGATATTGGATGATAAGGGAATGACCAAGTCAACTGGTCGCGATCAAGGGTTTAGAATTCAACACTATTGAAGTCCTAAAGAATACTGTGAGGATATAGAAATAAGCCACTATCCTCCTTTTGATAAGGAAGCTAAACGTGATACCTTTGGTTGACCTATTAAGTACAGTGCCTTATCTTTCTGAAATAAGTGAAAGACAAAAGCAAAAAAGAGTTCAAGACGATGCTATTGAGTACAATACGTGGTTCATAGACGACGAAAATAATTCAAGAAGAATTGCCAAACTGTCGTGGATGAGACAGATGCCCTAGAGTCTCGTCCACGTAGAGTAATATATGAAAGCGAACCAAAGTGCACTAGGTTGATCAGACCATCATACACCGGTTGATTAGACAATATGTTAGTGGGTCGACCCAATAAAATGTCATGATCAAGTTCGAAAAAGAGAAAGCTTACAAAACTAAGGCTAAATTAGCAACATAAGGTAGTCAAGTATAAGTAAGGGAGATAATGATAAAGAAGAAAAAAATAGTCCATGATCCTTAACTAAGCTGGTCAAGCAATCAAGATAAGGTACAAGGTTAAGCATTCAAGGAAACAAGAAACACCCCACATGTCGGATCGAAAGAATTGAGTCATGGTTGGATCTCGAATTTAAGTCAGAAGTAATTTAGTATCATGGTAAGGGTTCAAGAGGTGAAAACTAATACAAGAACAAAGGAAATCAAGTTGAAGCAATCTCTGTCATCTCTTGGCAAACAATACTCCAATCATGAGAACTGCAAGTTACTTAGGGGGCTACCGAAGATCTGGAACCCTAAGGTAACATCAATTATAGAAGGCAATGATCTCACCAAAATGTCTATGGAAACTTTGATGGGAAAGCTGATGACCCACGAGCTCGACTCAAAGACTTCGACGAACCTGCTCTAAAGACAAAAAAAATTTCCCTAAAAGCTCATCATCGAAGGGATGATCCTGAAGAGACTGACGACGACAATTCAGAAGGTGACGATCAAGCTCTTCTAGTATGTAACTTCAAGAAGTTCCTTCGTTTCAATCAGAAGAAGAAGAAACAACAAGAAGATGACGAGGAAGAACCAACGTGCTATGGTTGCAAAAAGACTGGACATGTTTGAAAGGACTGTCCCTTTGCAAAGAAAGGTAACAGATATGAGAAGCCTTACAAAAAGCTCTCTTCACAAAAGTACGCCAACACTAGTATTTGGCACAAAGCGAAGCCAGTGATTCTGAGGAAGAAGATGACTCTCCAAGACATTGCTAATGTCTGCCTAATGGCAACATCCGATAAGGTAACTAACGAAACTCTTGATGACTTTACATTTGATGAACTTGGCGATGCTTTTAATGACTTACTAAATGATCACAAGAAAGTCATTAGTAAATATAAGCAGGCCAAGGAGAAAATCAAAGGTTATGAAATAGAGATTCATAATCTTTCTTCTTTACTTAATAATGTTAGAGACACTCCACCCACGGAAGTTACTGATGAGGTATCCAAGCTTAAATTAAGCTTATATGATGCCGAAACACTTATTGAGAAGCAAACACATGAGATCTCAGCACTCAACAAAGTGCTTGCTGAAGAAAAGAACAACACAAGATCTCTATTGCTAAGATTGATGGTCTGAATGCTAAGTACAATGAACTGAATGTTGTCTCTAAGAAATTAGAGATCAGATTAGGAAAACAGGTTGCTCAACCTCAAACTCAATCTCACAGTCACAAAACACAGACAAAATACCAGACCACTCATAATGGTAAAATATGTCACCCATATGCAGCAGTAACCATGCTTATATGTACACGTACTCCTATGCAGCACGTAAACCACATGCACGTAGACATCATTCTCAACCTACTCATAACTATTATCCTGCTACTGTACATAGTCATAACTATTATCCTGCTGCTACAAATAGTCGCTATCCTGCTGTTTCACATCACTATCACCATACTGCATATAGACATGCTCCTAACACAAATAGGCATGCTACTTGCACATACTGTGGATTACATGGTCATATCTCACCACAGTGTAGAATTAGAAAATTAGTTGATATTAATCTATATGTATGGGTACTGAAGACTAACATTTCAGGACCCACAAGAACTTGGGTACCAAAGGTCACATCTACTCGTGATGCAGGTGGACCTTCCTTCTTCAACTAAAAGCAAGTAGATTCTCGATAGTGGATGCTCACGACATATGACTGGAGACACAAATCTTTTCACATCACTATTGATGAAGAGGGAAGGATATGTATCCTTCGATAACAATTTAAAGGGCTACATCATAGGTAATGATACTATTGGTTATCCTCCTTCTCCTGTAATAAAGGATGTCTGCCTAGTGACCGAGTTAAAGCATAACCTACTCAGCATAAGTCATCTTGCTGATCATGGATATGATATTAACTTTGGAAAGAATAAATGCTACATTTATGATAGGTCAACTGGAGACATTGCTTTTGAAAGGATAAGAAAGATAATATTTATATTTTCTATCTATCTAGAAATACTAACAGTGCATGAAGATGCCTCTACGTCCACAAGGATGAAAGACTCTTATGGTACCAGCGTCTTGGTTATGCCAATATGAATACTATATTCAGGCTATCGACAAAGAAGCTAGTAAGAGGTCTGCCACATCATATTCAAGAAGGACACGGTATTTGCCGAATGTGAACTGAATAAGGCAACCAAATCTTTATTTAAATCCATAAACATGTAAGTACTACTAGACCCTTGCAATTACTGTACATGGACTTATTTGGTCCCAGTAGAGTAGCCAGTCTTGGTGGAAAACTCTATGCATTTGTTATTGTAGATGATTTTTCAAGATTTACTTGGATTTTCTTCCTTACAAACAAAAGCGATACTATTTCAGTTTTCAAAATCTTTGCCAAAAAGGTCCAAAACAAAAAGGCTACATGATTACTCGAATCCGAAGTGATCATGGAAGCGAATTCAAAATTCTGATTTTGAAAAGTTTTGCGAAACAAATGGTTTTGATCATAAATTTTTTTGTCCTAGAACTCCTCAATAAAATGGTATTGTGGAGCGGAAGAATAGGACTCTTGGTGATATGGCTAGAGTTATGTTGAATAAATTTTTACTTTCGAAATATTTTTGGGCAGAAGCTGTCAGTATAGCTTGCCATGTTTTAAATAGGGTGCTTATTCGACCTATTTCGAAGAAAACATCCTATGAGCTTTGGTTTGGTAGGACTCCTAATGTCTCTTATTTTAGAGTGTTCGGTTGTCGCTGTTTTATCCTAAATACCAAAGACAACTTAGGCAAGTTTGATGCCAAAGCTGACGATGGTATTTTTCTTGTCTATGCTGCCAAGAGTAAGGGATATAGAGTGTTCAACAAACGCTCAATGATTATAGAAAATCTACTAATGTGTCTTTTATGAGAAAATAGTACAGCGACTATCCCCGACGATGATGTTGAACCATCAACTTCCACACCGATGAATACCATCCCTGAAACCAATTCTCTGGAGGGCTTACCGAAGAAGTTTGAGTTCAAACCATCACACCCAGAAAACTTAGTAATAGGTGAGGTATCACGCAGAGTAAGTACTCGATCATCTTTAAGAGATTCTATTGCTAGCACTGCTTTTATTTCGCAAATTGAGCCTAAAAATGTTTTAGAAGCTTTTAATGATGAATTCTGGATTTTCGCTGCAAGAAGAACTCAACCAATTCGAAAGAAGCCAGGTCTGGAAACTTGTTCCTAAACCAGCTAACCATTCGATTATTGGTACTAAATGGTTTTTCGTAACAAAGTAAATAAAGATGGTTCAGTCACTCGCAACAAAGCTCGTCTAATAGCTCAAGGATACAACTAAGAGGAAGGTATCGACTACGATGAGACGTATGCTCTAGTTGCAAGACTTGAATCCATTCAGATGCTTTGTGCCTTTGCAAACTTTCAAAATTTTAAACTCTTTCAAATGGATGTGAAAAGTGCTTTTCTGAAAATCATAAAGGTTTTCATTAAAGAGGAAGTCTTTGTAAAACAACCTCCTGGTTTTGAAAATCATAAATTTCTCGACCACGTTTTCAAGCTCAAGAAAGCGCTCTATAGCCTCAAACAAGCCCCCGAGCTTGGTATGAACGCCTAAGCAATTTTTACTAAATAAAGGTTCTTCAAAAAGAAAAATTGGCACTATACTTTTTATCAAATCTTTTCAAGACACCATTCTTTTAGTTCAAATTTATGTTGATGGTATCATATTTGGGTCCACTAATGAAAATCTATGCCAAGATTTTGCTAAGTGTATGTAGAACGGATTTGAGATGAGCATGATGGGGAGCTCAATTACTTTCTCGGACTGTAAGTCAAACAAACTTTGCAAGGAACATTCATCAGCCAGTCAAAATACACGAATGACATACTGAAGAAGTTTGATCTTGACAACGTCAAACCAATCAGCACTCCCATGGCTACTACAACCAAGCTGGAACCTGATGAAAGCGGCAAATCAGTTGACCAACGTAAGTATCGAGGTATGATTGGTAGTCTACTTTACCTAACTGCTAGTCGTTCCGATATCATGTTTAGTGTTTGACTGTGTGCTCGCTATCAAGCTAGTCCTAAGGAATCATACATGTCCGCCGTTAAGCGTATCGTTCGATACCTTAAAGGTACTATTACAGTGGGCTTGTGGTATCCCAAATCCATATCTTTTGACCTTATTGGTTATTCGGATGCTGATTTTACGGGATGCAAAGTCGACCGTAAGAGTACAAGCGGCACGTGTCATTTATTAGGCAAGGCTCTAGTCTCATGGTTTAGCAAAAAGCAAATTCAGTCGCACTATCCATAACAGAAGCTGAATACATTGCAGCTGGTCGTTGTTGTACACAGATTATGTGGATGAAGCAAACCCTTGTAGACTATAACCTATCTTTTATGTATATTCCTATATTTTGTGATAACACTAGCGCTATCAACCTTACTAAGAACCTTATATGTCACTCACGCATAAAACACATTGAAATTCGTCACCACTTTTTGCGTGATCATCAACAATACGACACTAAAAATTAGAATTTATTGACACTGATCATTAGTTGGCAGATTTTTTTACAAGACCACTATCCGAAGAGCGATTTAACTTTCTTTATCGTGAATTAGGAATTTTGGATGAAAATGTTATTCATTAGATTGGCCTGCGTAAATATCGATTATGTCATGTATCTTTATGGTGACTTTGCTATGGATACAAGCCGAAAGGGTCCTTCTGACAACAAGACGTAAAAGCCTAAGCAGCACGGTGTACTAGTCTTCGGACTACCGCTAGCTGGGATCCGGCCCCTACAGCTACCCCGTGGTAGTTTTATCGTAATAATCGTTGTCATAAATCATTGTTTATTATATGGTTTAATTTCATGTGTAACTTAGTTAATTCAAAATTTTCTAAATTTATTTATTCCATTCATGGTTTCTTTATACTTTTGATTTTCATTAAACTTTTACAAATTTTTCCATCCTTAACTCTCTATTATTTTTCCAAACACTTGGTCATTTTTTCACTGTTTTGAGTTCTGGCCTCAGCACCCAGAATTCAGGCCGAACTCTGCCTCACACAGAGTTAGGGCCGAGTTCGGTCTGCTGATTCCAGAACCCCCGACAGTTCTCAGCCTTCCATTTATTTTGATCCTACGGTCCAGGATTAACCCGAACAGCCGACCCTACCTTCATATTTTCGGGATTTACTTCTCTTTCTTCTCCATTTCCACCTCTAAACCCTCTCCAAAGTCATTCTCTCCAAACCCTAACCCTAGTTCTCTCAATCCTTGGCTCTTTTACTCTCAAAATTCAAGGAGCTTAGGTTTGGGCTATCCTCTTCCATATTCTCCTATTCTTTTGAGGTATACTCTCTTCTTTTCTTCATTTCAAATTTAAATTCTTATCATTATCAATGGCACCTAGGTTGTTCAATAGGGGAAAGAGGGCTAGAACCGAGGGTGCTTCCTCATCGAACCCTCCTCCTCAAGATGTTCAACCAATTCATCCACTTTTTAATCCACCACCACCTCATGACCCCAACACGTTAATGAACAAATTTTTGTTTCATTGGAGGCTTCCAATGAATGGTTCAATGACTTTCGTTCTTGGAGCGTGTATGCGGGTCATCCTATCAATTTTATTATATTTTCTCGATATGACTCATTGTTTCATGACTTTGTCTAGATGCGTTAGTATCTACATCATCTCTTATATACTTGAATGCTATCCAAATGTTTTACTGCAATCTCACTTTTGACGACATACAAATCTATTCTCGTGTCGCCAGAATCGACATCACTTTTGATGATTTCGAACTTGCAGAATATCTCGAGATCCCGGAACCCAATTCCTGGGAGAAACTTGTCGATGTACGCAAGTTTCAATTTCTCGATGGATCGTCCCTTGAGAGTTTTATGGATGATTTGTGTACTCCGAACACACGTCCACGCAAGTTACTTGCTAAATTTCTCAACCCATATTTCTATGAACTTTATCGTATCGTTTTCTCCACGATCTTGCCCAAAGCAGGATCGACTGATAAAGTTTCTTATTTTGAGATCTCTGCACTCTATCATCTTCACTTCCATGTCCCGTTCAACCTTTCGCACACTATGATGGACTAGATGATTAGTGTACGGAAGAGACCTCGATTATTGGTCTATGCTCTTTATTTGCCAATGGCCTTTCATGCGTTCAATGTTTCTCTTGATGAATGCCAGTTCCTTCCAGCCTCTACCTATCTGTCTAAGGCAAGGCGGCTTCTAGCAGCTATCGAGTCTCCTGCCGAGTCCGAGCATTCCGGTCTGATGCTCAGGCTGATCCACCTGCTCTTGGGCAACCTGCGCCCGAGCCACATGCTACTTTCGAGTCTATTCAGACCATGCTGTGCGATCACTTCATCTTGGAAGACGACTGTTGGACCTAGCTAGATTATCGTACTACTTTGCAGATGAGTGCCATCAGCAACTCATTACATGACATCCGGTACACCATGTCTCGGCATCCTACTATGCCTCTTCCTATGGAGCGAGATCCAT
Source organism: Iris pallida (assembly GCA_029216955.1). NCBI lineage: Eukaryota > Viridiplantae > Streptophyta > Magnoliopsida > Asparagales > Iridaceae > Iris > Iris pallida. Next base: position 3,942,135 of record JANAVB010011000.1, on the reverse strand, counting down.
CTCGTACCGGTTACCGTATCGACGACCCTTAGATTATGCGATATTTGGATCCGGATGCATCTTTTGTGGATCCTCGTCGTTCTGACACTGATCTATCTGACACGCTGGACCATCTCGTGCTCCATGATGGATGTGGTTCCGTACCTGCTGCTGCTACTGCTGATGATCTTCTTTTTTTATGCTTTATGGACTTATTTATGTAGTTTGATTTTCTTGTATGAGTACATTTTCAGTTTATGTCGATCTTTAGATTTTATCTGCAGTTATCATATTATTATATTGTATGCTTGCCAGTTAATTCTTTATACAGTCTTCTGTCTGTCTGTGTTGTGTTCATTTTGATAAATGCCAAAAAGGGGGAGATCTATTTGATATTTATATCCCTATCATATTGTGATATCTGTGTTTTGGAGAAGATAATGATATCAGGATAAAGTACATTGGTTTACGGGAAAGCTACGTTTATGGGAGAGCTATGATTACGGGGGAGCTACTGCATTCTATGCTTGTCTACCCTTTTCAACTTGTGTCCAGGTATGAACATTGAATATAAGTATCATTTTTGTCAATTATCAATATGGGAGAGATTGTTGACCCAAACTGGATCACAGTCAACCAAATATTGACAAATTGACAATATGATACTTGTCATAATTCAAATATGATACATCAAGACAGAACTCAGTGCAAGATGGACGTCGTCTCTTCTATAGCGTACTCGTTTTCAGAGTCTGTACTATTTTACATTTATTGAGTCTAGCTAAATGTAAACTGAGTAGCACTAGGTATTCTTGGCTTAAACCTTATTCCTAAATAAACCCAAAGCTCCACCAAAAGCCAAACTAGCCCACGAAGCCCATCTGAACATTCTGTCCTATGGAGACAGCGTTCGGGCCGAACTCTGCCCCACACAGAGTTCGGGCGAACTCTGCCCCCTGATTTTCAGGACCCTATTTTTAGGGTTTGCTGTATGCTAGTTGTCCAACGGCCAAAAATTTAAATTTATGACACAGAATTCTGGCCGAATTCTGCCTATCCAACTAGTATAAATAGGCCTTGAATTCTCTCCTTTTCAATCATCCAATTATCTCTTCTCTCTTCTCTATAAGCCTCATACAAGCCTTAACCTTCTCATCTGCTAGCCACAAGCTTCCTAAGACTAAAAAGTGCTCAGTGCTATTCAGTTAGAAGTTTGTGCAAGAGTCAAAAAAGTCGCTTGGAAAATTCCAAGCATCACCACAGCGATCTTTGTAAGAAGTTGACGTGCTCTTCTGAAGAAAAGGCACGGGGTGTAACTACTATTTCACAAATAGTTGATTTAATCCTGAGCTAGAGTTCTCAGGCCTGGACTAGTCCTCCACGAGGAAACCAGGTTAAAACGACTGTGTTTGCGTATGCTCTCTTGATCTTTTCATTTCGCATTTACTACTCTGATTATTTATTGGTGAAAAGAGTTAAATTTTATTTGGCTATTATCGTTATAAACTCTATTCACCCCACTCTAGAGTTGTCTATCTGTTCTTCACATGGGTCGTCGAGGCGGTCTCAGATGTGAGAAGTGTTGAACTTGGCCTTGAGAGATATGTAACATTAGAAGAAGAATGACTGTGTAAACGTTAGTTCGAGTCGAGTCTTGCATGGTCATTGGGCAACTTATCGACAAGGTAAAAGTTTCCTCAAGCGGCATCCTCAGGCCACGGGACCGTTTCGGCCTAGGAGAAAACACAGTATTGCGAGCTGGGGGTACCACTCAGGTTAATCGAAAACTTTCAACGGGGCTCGCTACTTGTGCTGAAAGGGTCGCCGAATAACAAAGTTATAAGTCCAGGATAGCTTGTGGTGCTAGTGACCTTTTATATAGATGGGTCGGCACGGGTGGCAATCCGCAGGTATGCCTTTGGATTAAGTCGAGTTGAATAGGTGCACAATCAGAAGACAATGTTTGGGGCCTAAGATTTGGCTGCAACGTAGACACCGTATTTCGGCACGGGAGTCTTAAGTTGTTGGTATAGAGTTGCATAAGTTTGGGTTTGGGTCGTTCGAGTTTAAGTCAGAAAGTGCCGCAAGGCAGAGTTTGTTGTGTGACACTAAGTTCACAAGTCTTGATTGAGTCTGTCGGTGATTAAAGCGGCAAGGGCCATGAGGCGGCAATATGGTTAAGTCACACTGAGTTGCGAGGCACGGCCTCAATATGGACTTGTAGCACGGTCACATGGAAATTGGGTACTATCGTGTAGTTACATCTCTGAGTATGGGCCGAAAGGCAAACACGACTTGATAAGTTGACGTTTTTGACATGAGAAGGGTCTAAGAGGCAAAGTATAAGTAAGTTGCTAGTGCAAGGCATGGGGATGGTCTAGAGACACAAAATAGGCCGAGAGTCTATGTCCTAAAACTGATCCTAAGCCAAGAGTAGAAAGACAATCGTAAAGGGATTATGTTGCACAAAGTAAATGAACGTGTTGATTTTGTATGGGTGGGTGAGGAGCTCATTCCACCAGTACAGTTGAGTACTGACACCCATTTCATGTGCAGGCACATGTAGAAGCTCGTAGCGTAGAGCTCGCTTGGATGCGTCGAGACACGAAGTTCCTTGACGATTCGAGGCGTGCGGCCGCGTAGAGTCTGGACTTATACGGGACATAATGTATGGACATCGCCTATCTAAAGATTCTGCTGGCCTACTCAAATGTATTAAGAGATGAAAGAGAGCAGAGTAACTTGTAATGTGAGAAGAGTGAGCTTGAGTGATTGTAATTTTGGCCTCATGCCCCCTATGTAATCTTTGTTTCAATATCAGTAAAAGATTATTTTGCATGACTTTTGTTTTGCTTCAAATTTTCGCTGCTGTATCAATGTTTTCGCTTGGGACTTCTGTGCAACGACCCCATCGCTTAGCTTGTAATCGCTGTTATGGAACCCGCCTTACGTGAGCGTAATCTAGGCTCACGCGACTTCACACCTTAGCGAGGACGATGCTCCTACGGGAGCGGGGCGTGACAATACATTTGAAAATTATATCTTACACCAACACTTTATTTCCCTATACATTTATATACTCATATTCTTATGAAGAGTTTGCATACTTTATTTTTTATCCCTGAAAGCTCACAACACCATATGATATGTTGAAATGTTGAAATCATAGTCCTGCACATTCTCTAGTTGCTTCATAAAGTGTAAGAAAGATTTGAAAAATTGTCGCAATATTTTGTTCTGTATATCTTCGAAATACCTGCAACATTGTTTAGAAAATATACCTTGTTTGTATATTCCCTTAAGGAGGATCAAATAAATATCATTCATGTGTATATCTCGTATGATCAAAATATTAATATGTCACGAAATTTATGTGCATTATGTTCCAGTGTATGTGTAAGTGCATGTGAGAAAGTTCACAAAATATATGTGCTGAATGAATGATAATAAATAATTTATATTTATTTTCGTTAAATGTGGTACTTCATGACCCTGAACATGTTCTTTTATTCTTTCGATTGTAATAGATCCCATTGACCTGATCATTATAGGTAAATTGAGTAAATGATAACTACTCATATTAAAAAAATCTCTTCAAAAGATTTATTTCTACGTGAAATTCTCTCTTCAAAAGATTAATATTATCTTTTCGGTAGGTTATATAGGTCTCTTGTGGAGATTTGTCTATTCTAGAGACTATCTCTTCAGGAGATTATATGAGAACTCTTTTGGAGATTTATTTCTTCTGGAAATTCTCTCTTCTGGAGATTATGATATCTCTTGTAGAGATTTCTCTTTTGGATATTATCTCTTCTAGAAATTATCTCTTCAAGAGATATTTTTAATCTCTTCAGGACTTTTGTCATATTTTTCATCTTGTCGCAAGATTATCTCTTTAGGAGATCTTCTCTTCGTGAGGTACTTTCAATCTCTTCACGAGATATTGTTAGACGATCGTTTCGACGAATTCTCTATCTCTTTAGGAGATCTTCTCTTCGTGAGGTACTTTCAATCTCTCCAGGACATATTGTTAACGATCGTTTTGACAAATTCATTCAGGAATTTCTTCATAAATATGATTATTATTATATATTTGTCTAGACAAATGCTCAATGAGCCTATCACATTCTTCCGGATGATTTTAGTCCATATATGACTCATTTGCAAATCCTTCGGAGATAGCATGATAATTTTAAATTCTTCAAGGATATGCCTAAAAATTTAAATCCTTTGGGAATTTCATGTATATCTTATTGTCTAGGTTATCATGATCTGAGAATATATTTCTTCATTATATTCATGATCACTTTGAGAATCCTTGAGCTAAAACTGCTCGATATTTTTGGATCTTTCTTTTATTTGTTATAAACACCATTGAAATCTATCGGTTTTATTCCTTTTGGGTTTTGTACTATAGGAGTTTTATTCCTTTTGAATTTTGTACTATAGGGCCGAACACTCCACGTTGCGAGAGAGATCACATCTTTCCATTATCCTTTCTAGTATTCAAGGATTATTTGTAGTTTAGTGTTATCCTTTATTTTTATCACCATTTTTATTCTTATTTGATAATATCCTCTATGACAATCTTTCTGATTCCAAATTTATCTTGACTATGTATAAAACATAGATTTCTTGGTTACCAGTACCTCTTTCTCACCCTCGACCGGGGGTGATTTTTATTTTGAATTGGTGTAAGAACAGGAATATAACATCTTTTTTAGGGGGAGCATCATATATGCAAGCAACCTAAATATGCTAATAGAGACATCTTGAAGCATTTTTTTTTGCATATTGTACTCTTTTCCTTCGATGAAATTTTTTTCACTTGATTTTTTCTTCAAAAGGTTATTAACGAGGCAGTGTAAGTCGCACCCACTTGGATTCCAGAATAATATTATTGTACTCTTTTCTTTTACGATAGATTTTTTCAAAGATGAGTTTTTTTATAGAAAAGTTTTTAATGAGACAATAATTAAAGTGGATATCCAATGGAGAGTGTTATGATTTAGGATAAACCCAAATATAAATGCCTTTATCCATAACTAATCATCTAATATTTTGTTCTCTCATATATATATTATTAATGATAACAGTTCCAGATGATTGATTTTGGCTACCAATATTTCTATTTTTCTCTCATTTTCAACACACTTTTGACATAATATGGGAGAGTGCTGCCAAAAAGCTAACCCAAAATTAGACACACTTTAAAAAAAATGTTTCTACCAAACATCCTTGGATTGTTTTTAAGGGGAAAAACACAAACATCCACCAATAAGCAACCCCAAACTCAAACTCAGGGACCAGGGTGTGAACTTAACAAGAAGCATAAGTTGTTTCTTCTAGGGTCTGCTTGGATTGAGGGGAAATAAAATAAGCAGAGTTAAGTGGGGTTACATGAGGAAGAGTTAAGTGAGGGAGAGTAGAGTCAATACATATAACCTTGTTTGGATTGGAGGAAGAATTAAGGGGGGTGTTTAATAACTCTTGCTTGGATTAGATGTTTTGAGTTAGAAGAAAAAATAAAAGTATGATAGTTACCAAAATAACTTATTACATATGTCATAAAATTAAATTTAATTGAAATTTTAATTATAATTTGTCAAAATATTTTCACAAATTAGGAAGGTACGGAACAACATGTTGAAAACAAGAAAAATGGAGAAAAAAATTATGATATTTTATAGAACAAATAAGGATATTTATGACTTTTTAAACAAAATTCCTCAATCCCCTCGTTAACCCTTCGATTTGGAAGGTTAAAAAATGGACAAAAGATGGTGAAATAAACCCTCACTTAACCCTCTATAACCCTCCCTCCTAACCCCCACCCTCAAACCAAGCATAATTTTATTTTTCTCTCACTTAACTTTTCCTCACTTAACTCTCTTAACTCTCAATCCAAGCGAACCTAAAGTCTGCCCAGTAATGAACCATGATGGAAAACATTAACACTAGTTCTTATTCACAAATTTATTTTTACTATTGTTTTCAAAAAATGACATCATGGATGATAGTTGTGTTGTTGTCAGCAAGAAAAATATGGACAATAGACTCTATAGAGGAGAGAGTCTGGTAAGATGAAACCGGATCGATGGACAAAACTGGAGCACATTGGAAGTGATATTTTGAGTCGCCAAACTTTAAGTTTGGAGAAATCCTCACAGTTTGGCAAAATTTAGTGGGAATTAGGGCTGCACCCTCTGGCAGGGATTTTGTGGCAATTCTATTCAATGAAGATAGGTTCTATGGAACTGCTCTATTATATGGAGTTAGGTTCCACGGGAATGCTCCATTCTGTGGAGTTTGTTTTTGCGAGACTGCTTCTAGCATACTACTTCCAACGGCATATGTTTTTGGCTATTTCCCACGGTACTGCTCCTGGCAGACTATTTCGGCGGCAAATTTGATCCCGAAGGATATATTTGATAGATTTGTGGCATATTTGATCTAGAAGGATCTATTTGATACCCTTTGCGATAACATGATTTTTTATATGTTGTTAACATTCAGTGTGTCGCTTATATACGATTTCATGGTGGTTGTAGAAGAAAAAAAGACTAGATCTGAGAAAAATAATAACAAAGAATAAGATCTACTTACTTTCATTGTAACGATTGCATGTTGATAACGTGTTGTAGTATAAACTATTGAGGAGTACTTCTTGGAAAATCGAGTGGAAGAAGAGAAGAGAACGAGAAAGGAAGTCTTTGTTGATGATATTGGCAAGTAACTTGAGAATGTGTGCGTTACTATGTTTATATACAAAAACAAGTTGATTACAAGGGATACCTACCATATACCATAGAGATATACATTGGTCGGTGTTAGTCCTGGGGTGCAATTTTCGATGGAAAACTGAGAAAAATAAAACGATTGTAAAAACAACGTTTCTAGTAACACTCCAAAGAAGCTGCTTGACAGAGATCCTTGTAGGATTCTGGAATACTACTTCCAACGACATATGTTTTTGGTCGTTTCCCACGGTACTGCTCCTGGCAAACTATTTCCCGCGGCAAATTTGATCCCAAAGGATGTATTTGATAGATTTGTGGCATATTTGATCTAGAAGGATCTATTTTAGCCTTTGCGATAACATGATTTTTTTATATGTTGTTAACATTCACGTCAGATCGTAAAGAACTTTGTGTGCCGCTTATAGACAATTTCATGGTGGTTGTAGAAGAAAAAAGACTAGATCTGAGAAAAATAATAATAAAGAATAAGATCTACTTACTTTCATTCTAATGATTGCATGTTGATAACGTGTTGTAGTATAAACTATTGGGGAGTACTTCTTGGAAAATCGAGTGGAAGAAGATAGGAGAACGAGAAAGGAAGTCTTTGTTGATTGATATTAACTCGAGAATGTGTGCGTTACTATGTTTATATACAAAAACAAGTTGATTACAAGGTTCACCCAAGAAGAGAAGATAATTAGGCCTGTTATTCAGACTTGAGATCTACAACCAACTCATGTTCACCCAAATTAGATTCAACTTTAAATTGTAGGGCATGGTCCCGTAGATTCTTGATATAAAAACAAGATGTAATTGCAACTAAATATCCTCCACTATTCAAAATTTTAAACTTGATATACTATACTTTAATAATACCCATAACTATTGAGGACTTTCAACTTGCTACCTTCGTTATGTTCCAGCTATTGGTGAGCAAATAGCGATTCTTTAATCGAAAACCGACCTGACCCAAAATAGCGGTTCGGGTTTAAAAAATGGGTCGGAGTTCAGTTGTGACCCTATAGAAAATCGGTTTATCGGCTCAGGTAACGTGTTTCGGATTCAATTTCCGACCTGAACCGAAAATCGATATATACAATTACGTTTTTACCCTTCCTTACCTATATATACAAAAGAAACAAAAACCTAAACCTAAAATCTCTCCCCTCTATTTTTGGTTGGGCCGCTCTCATTCACAACCTTCTTCTCTCCAGAGCACTCCGCTCTCTTCTCCTAATTTTTCTAGGGTTCTCTGATCAAACCTCTCAATCATGCCCTTCCTCTCTCAACTCTTGTGACTCTATATACTCCAAAGAACTCCCTATTTGTATCTCTCTCTGGATCTTTTCCTTACTGATCTCTCTTGAGATCTAAACCTAGATCTACAAAGGGTTTTGACCATAACCCTTATTCTCCGACAAAGGTTAGATAGCTCGATGATTTTTCTAAATATGTGCTGGAAGAAGAGAGATATTTCTTTTTTACTTCTTTTTTTTTTCAAAGTTAGGGTTCTTTTCTAACATTTCTTGTGTGGATAAGAAGTAAGTTCTAATTTTGTTTTAGATTAGGGCTTTTTTCTTCCATAATTTTATTTCTAATATTGTGATGCCTTTGGTTTTGATTTTTTTTTCATGTTGCTTAAATTTTTAAGTGAAAAGAAGATCACATCTTCCATGTAATTTTATTTCTAATACTGTAATTCTATTTTGAAGTAAAACTAATGAATCAAAACCTTGTTTACTTTCTTTCTTGTTTGATAGACTATAATGTTTACTTTTTGTTGGGAAAGAAACGCGAAAACCTTTCCCCAAACTAGAGAGTACCTGCGAGAGAACCGAGCAAACAACGCACAAACCAAAACACCAAACACAATCACGCAGACACAGAGAATTTTTGATATGGAAAACCCTTGCGAAAAAAAACCACGGGACGATCGGAGTCCAACCCTGAGAAGCCTCCACTAATGGAATAGAAGAATTACACCCTCTACAAACTCCTCCCGATCCAAATCGGATCCCCACAACACTTAGAAGTAAGAACAATGATTACAAGGCTACGAAGAGCGAGAACGACGAGTAGAGATTACCCGAACGCGATCTTCTTCGAAAAATGACCTTCAATCCTCCGTCTTCTCTTCCGAAGTTGTAATGGCACTCTTGCCTCCTTCCTCTCTCTTTTCTTGTTGTGTGCTACAATTGTGTTACAATCTGATTAGGGTTTGGAAATCCCAACTTAACTCCCTAATCCCGCAATAAACCTAGACCGTTTGATTTGATCCAGTGGTAAAAAATCATCCAGATTTCCGCCTCAGCCCCGACGACACAGAGTTCGGCCAGAACTCTGTGTCGGGCAAACAGAACCTACCAGCAACATTCTGGAATGGCCAGACTGAGTTCGGCCAGAACTCGGCCTGGGACCGAGTTCGGCCCGAACTCGGTGGCCCAGTTCCAGAACCTCCCTCCGGGTAGCAGTAGCAGCAGCAACTCTTCGTTGCCTACTTCCCGAGCTTCTTCGACATCGAACGACGCTCGTCACACTCCGGGATCTTCTCCACATAGGTTGGGAACCCCACCCACTCCAACAAATCTCCCCCTTCACAACTATGGAGAGGATATCGTCATCCCGACGATCTGCCTGCAGTACTCAAACTTCTCCCTTGGTAGAATCTTCGTGAACATATCAGCTCCATTGTCATCTGTATGAACCTTCTCAAGCTCCGCGTCCTTCTTCTCAACCACATCCCGTATCCAAAGATACTGAGTCTCGATGTGTTTGGACCGGCTATGAAACGTCTGATTCTTCACAAGGTGAATAGCACTCTGACTGTCGCAAAGCAAAGTATACTGCTCTTGCTTCAGTCCCATTTCCTGCAGCAGCTTCTTCATCCACAGCAACTTCTTGCAAGCCTCCGTCGTCGCAATGTACTCTGCTTCTGTCGTCGACAAGGCAACACACTTCTGCAACCGCGACTGCCACGACACCGCTCCTCCCGCAAACATCATTACGTAGCCCGAAGTCGATCGCCTCGTGTCTACATCTCCAGCCATATCAGCGTCGGTATACCCAACCAGCTTCGGCTCGTCACCACCAAAGGAAAGTCTCCAACCAGCAGTATCCTGAAGATATCGTAGAATCCACTTGACCGCACTCTAATGTACCCTTCCAGGATTTGAAAGATACCTGCTAACCATACCAACTACATGAGTAATATCTGGCCTCGTACACACCATGGCATACATAAGGCTTTCCACAGCTGAGGCATATGGAACCCGCTCTATATCTTCCTTTTCGTCCTCGGTAGATGGACACTGCTCCTCAGTGAGCTTAAAGTGAGCCGCAAGAGGGGAACTCACTTTCTTCGACCCATCCATCCCGAAACGTTGAAGTACCCGGTGAATGTACTTCGTTTGGGACAAGTGTAGCAGCTTGGACTCTCTCTCTCGGCTGATCTCCATCCCAAGAATAGTCTTTGCTGTGCCCAAATCCTTCATAGAGAAGGCCGCGCCCAGTTGGTGCTTCAGCTCCGCTATCCTAGTGGCATTCCGACCCACTAATAGCATATCATCAACATAGAGCAATAAAATGATAAAATCATCATCGGCAAAATATCTCACAAATACACAGTGGTCCGACGTCGTCTGTGCATAACCATGCTCCCCCATAAATGACTCGAACTTCCTGTACCACTGCCTCGGAGCCTGCTTCAGACCATACAAGCTCTTCCTCAACCGGCAGACCAAATGTGACTTGCCCTTCTCACAGAATCCCTCTGGCTGCTCCATGTACAACTCCTCCTCAAGATCACCGTGGAGGAATGCCGTCTTCATGTCCATCTGCTCGACCTCCAAGTCGAGACTGGCTGCTAATGCTAGCACCACCCGAATAGACGAATGCTTGACGACAGGCGAAAAGATCTCATCATAATCCACGCCTTTCTGCTGACCGTAGCCTTTAACTACCAGCCTCGCTTTGTATCGAAGGCGAGTAGCATCATCCGTCTGCTTCACTCTAAACGCCCATCGATTCTTCAAAGCCTTCTTGCCCTTTGGCAACCGTACCAGCTCATAAGTAGAATTAGTGTGCAAGGAACTCATCTCCTCCTGCATGGCCTCCATCCACTCCTGCCTGTGTTCGTCTTCCATAGCCTCTGCAAAGCTTTCGGGTTTTCCCCCGTCAGTCAATAGAACATACTCATCTGGTGAGTATCTCGTAGATGGTCGACGATCTCTGTCGCTCCTTCTCAGTGGAGCCACTGGTGCTGGCTGTATACCAACAGCCTCCTCCCCTTCAGGAACTGCCTCTCCGGCATGCTCATCCTCCTGAGGGACACCCTGACCACCATCCGCAGGCTAATGATCAAGGTTGGAAGCTACTCTATGTACTGGCTCCCCCATAACTGGATCCTCTGTGATGTCATCTGGAAACTGCTCTTCGTTCTCAAATGCACATCTCTAATGGCAACCGCTTTCGACACATCTCCATTGCCCATCTTCAACACTCCACAATCGCCTGTGGTGTAAGTGGCAAATAGTGCCCTGTTGTGAGATACATGTGCTGAAGCCCCTGAGTCTACCAGCCAAGAATTGTCATCGCAGGCGAGGTTTGTAATGACCTCATCACCTACGACGATCACATCGCCTCCATGCATCGAGGCCGCCGCTGTAGTGTTCTCTTCTTGCTTCCCCTTGTCGCCCTTCTTCTCTCTCTTCCAAGTGAAACAGTTCCGCTTGATGTGGCCCTTCTTACCACAAAGGTAACACTCTGAGTCCTCGTAACGACCCTTGGACTTCCCCCTGCTCTTGTCTCTGCCACCACCTGGACCCCTGCTTTTATCCCTTCCGCAGCTCTCTGAAACAAGTGCCTCTGAGTGGTAGGATGTGGATAAAGTGCCCTGAGAACGTCTCCGCATCTCTTCATTCAACACCCCGCTCTTGGCAAACTCCAGACTGACCACGCCCTCTGGAGCAGAAGCGATCATAGATACTCGTACGGTCTCCCACGAGTCTGGCAAAGTACACAGCAGCCACAGTCCCTGAACTTCGTCGTCGAACTTGACTCCCATAGAAGATAGCTGGTCAACCACGCCCTGGAACTCACTCAAGTGGTCCGAAATAGACGTCCCATCCTTGTATCGCAGACCCATCATCGTTCGGATCAGGAACAATTTGTTTACCCCGGTCTTCTTCGCATACAAGGATTCTAGCTTATCCCACAACGTCTTCGCATGCTCAATATTGGCAACGTGGTTGTACACGTTCTCGTCCACAAACTGTCGTATATACCCACACACTTGTGTATGATCGAATGTCCAGTCCTCCTCGGATTTATCACTGGGATTCTTGGATGCAAACACGGGTAGATGCAGGTTCTTGACAAACAGTAAATCTTTCATCTTGCTCCGCCAATAGTGATAGTTGGTGCTATTCAGGTTCACCATGTGCACTGGCTTCGTATCCATCTCTCCTCTCTAGTTTCTGTCAACTCCTGACACCATTCTGAATTCCAGAACCTGGCTCTGATACCACTATGTTGGGAAAGAAACGCGGAAATCTTTCCCCAAACTAGAGAGTACCTGCAAGAGAACCGAGCAAACAACGCACAAACCAAAACACCAAACACAATCACGCAGACACAGAGAATTTTTGACGTGGAAAACCCTTGTTTAAAATTCATGTGATATAGCAAAAAAGGAAGTTAGACTATGTGATAGGCAATGTACAAATCATGTTAAACCGAACAAGAATCGTGAGGAAGGTACAGGAAGGAAAACAACCTACTTATGCCAACATATGAAAACTACATAAAATTTGTTAAAAATACTGTATGATTATCAAAAAGGCTAGCAGATGTGAAGGTCAAGATAAGGTTTCAATTGAAATCGCATCTTCATCAGAAGGCACCTGAAGAACAAAAGTACATCTAAAGAGTACTAACTTCAGTAGCTCTAACATCATAGAACTCTGTGAACCTGTGATGGAGCTTGTGTGGCATTTCACGGATTTGTGAAGATAAGTAAGAATGCCAACAGTGAGATTTCGTCAATTTGAACTGGTATATAAATTCGAACAACCGTCCTTAGCTTAGTACCAGAGTCACCACATAAGTAAAATAAAAACCTTCCCTATTGTACAAAGCCAACAAGTAAGTACCTTGATTATAGGTTGTACAAGGAAATAGTTTCCAGGATTATGTGATTGATCATAAGCAACATAATAAAAGAATATCGTATAGAGGAGTATCACTAATGGCAATGATTGTTAAAGATACTTTCTACTCAGGGCCGGCCCTGAGCTAATGGGGCCCAAGACGAAACTTCGAAAATGGACCCTCATACATAATATAAAAAAAGTATAAATAAAATTTTTTTTGTTATAGTTAAGCTTTGAACCAAGGACCTCCTAAATATAAGTCTACATTATAACCAGTAAACCACAATGGTTTGTGTTAAAAAAGATACATGATACATACTAGCTCTATTGCTATGTTGGTGTCCCGTTTCATCAGGGGGCCCTGGGCCGTCGCCCAGCCTGCCCTGGACCAGGGCCGCCCCTGTTTCTACTTGACACTAGAAGCCAATGTTAAGTACAAGTCGATGGTTCTTCTAATAGTATCAGAAAAGACCAAGGTAAAACAATACAACATAATAGAATACAGCTGTGCTTCACCACCATATTTAGCCGTCGGCATCCAAGGAATGGCTGGCCTATCATGTTAAAACATATATATATATATATATATATATATATATATATATATATATATATCAAAACCTGATCCCAATGTACTGGTCCAGTCGGATCATGTCCAGCATGCACCGTTGTGAGACGGCGGCAGTAAGCTGTATCAAGCAACGAGAACACCAGCAAACAATATCTAAAGTGGGAAAGAAATAACATTTTATTGAATCTGGAAATTAACTAAGAGTCTGAAATAAATAACACAAACAAATCAACATTCAATTATTACATCGGTTTTTATTACAACCGGAAGGGAGATAAACTAAACCGATGTCACAGCTAATAATCTAGTCCCCCTGGTCAGATTCAGCTATCGCGTCAGGGCTCGGACTAGCTCCGTAGAAAGAACTAAAAGCACGATATTCGTCGTCGCAGTCATTTAAAAGTGTTGGTCTCCAGTCAGGAGGAGAACAAGAATATAATTCCATATCTAATATTCTAAATAATAATAAATGATGTAAGACAGTTTAAAAGTATTATATAATTTTTTTTGGATAATAATAAAAAGAGACAACAGTCAATAATCTCAAAGCTACAATGATGCAATCTAATGAGTCAATAGTGTTTGTGAGTATATAATAAATCTGTGATCGGCTGGATAGAGGCAATGTGTATACTAGAATTTTGGCCAAATGATAGTATACGGTACGGCTCAACCCCCTGTGCGGTAGGGGTTAGCGTGAGAGAGGCAATATTCGGTAACAATGGCTTTGGTCACAGATGTTATACTACTCCCCCAATCAATTCCCCTCGGAAGCATCGGGTACATTGTGTCATGTGCGTTTCACTTTCATCATGTACTCCTGTGCTTTCATTATACATGTACACTCTTGTGAATCTTGTACTCTCATGTTCACGGAGCCCTCATGTATACTATCATGTGCACCCTTTATGGGCCCCATGTGATATCATGTACAATAACATAACTTGTTTAGATCCTTGTGTATTGATTAGGGAAAACGGGGGAGTGCTAGTAGTCATGTGAACAATTCCATTGTAGTGTAGATCATGTGCAAACTCTTTAGTGTAGATCATGTACAAATCTGTCCTGTTCACATGTGCTATCTTGTACTCTGCTTCACTAGCCACTATTGGTTCTCTATATACATTAGCTATTTACATACAGTTCTCTCTCTTTCATCATGTATTTTCCTTTCAGTTTCCTGTATTTTACTCTACTGCATGTTTATATTTTCTAACCTGCTATGAATTGTTGAGATGTACTGTGCTCGCTTCTGTCCTGACTGGACCTGTTGAAAATATTACAGAGGACGAGGAGGAGGCCTGCCTGGACACTTACGGGGCAGCCTTAGATGACACCTGCGAGCTGGACCCTCAGGAGGACCCAGCTCTAGCTGAGGAGATCACCCCGATTGCCTAGACTAGACAGTTAGGCTTATCTTACTTTATGCAGTCTTGAGACATGTCTTAGTTAGATTTTATTTGGAGTTATGAGTTGTATATATTCTTTCATCTGAGACCTTGTACTGTTGGATATTGCTGGAATTATCTTAGACTGCTTTTATCTATTTTATTCCTTGAGTTCTATTTCATATCGTGCCATCTCTTCCTTAGTTGTGATTGAGTTTACTATTGCTATGTCACCCCCATCTCTTCCAGGAGCGGAACCCATCTCTCAGCATGTCTATCGGGTGAACAACAGCGAGCTGGTGGAGCTGAAGAAGCAGGTGGATGAGCTACAGGACAAGGGCTTCATCCGCTCGAGTTCGTTGCCATGGTGTGCACCAGTGTTGTTCGTACCGAAGAAGGATGGGTCAGTATGCATTGTATTGACTATAGGGCACTCAACAACCTCACGATCAAGAACAAATACCCACTGCCGCGGATCGACGATCTATTTGACTAGTTGAGCGGAGCTCGGATATTTTCTAAGATTGATCTGAGGTCGGGATATCACCAGGTGAAGGTGAAGGGGGAGGATATTCCTAAGACCGCCTTCAGGATGCGGTATGGACAGTTCGAGTTTCTGGTTATGCCATTTGGGCTAACCAATGCACCAGCAGTGTTTATGAACCTTATGAACAAGGTGTTCCATCAGTATCTGGATCAGTTTGTGGTAGTGTTCATAGATGATATTTTGGTATATTCCAAGACTGAGGAGGAGCACGAGGAGCATCTTAGGATCATGCTGGAGACTCTCAGGAAGGAGCAGCTTTACGGGAAGGTCTCCAAGTATGAGTTTTTCTTGGACCGGGTGGACTTCTTGGGGCATGTGGTGACTGGTGATGGTATCTCAGTTGACCCCAAGAAGATTATAGCAGTTGAGGCATGGGCTGCGTCGACTTCAGTTACAGAGATCAGAAGTTTCCTGGGGCTGGCAGGATACTATCGGAGATTCGTGCAGGATTTCTCCCGGATTGCAGAGCCGTTGACACGGTTGACCCGGAAGGATGCTGAGTATGTTTGGTCAGAGGAGTGTCAGGCAGCTTTTGATGAGTTGAAGAAGCGGCTGACGACAGCTCCGATTCTGACATTGCCTTCAGGATCAGGTGGATTCACTATTTATAGTGATGCTTCAGGAAAGGGGCTGGGTTGTGTGTTGCAGCAGCATGGGAAGGTAATTGCCTATGCTTCCAGGCAGTTACGTCCCCATGAGAAGAACTACCCTACCCACGACCTGGAGCTGGCAGCAGTGATTTTTGC
Source organism: Iris pallida (assembly GCA_029216955.1). Classification (NCBI taxonomy): domain Eukaryota; kingdom Viridiplantae; phylum Streptophyta; class Magnoliopsida; order Asparagales; family Iridaceae; genus Iris; species Iris pallida. The sequence continues at coordinate 3,926,012 of JANAVB010011000.1, read as the reverse complement.
ATTGAAGCTGTGGAAGCATTATCTGTATGGTGAGAGAGTGAAGATCTTCACAGATCACAAGAGCTTAAAGTATGTGTTCACTCAGAAGGAGTTGAACATGAGACAGTGCAGATGGTTGGAGTTGATGAAGGACTTCAATATTGTACTGCAGTATCATCCAGGAAAGGCCAACGTAGTTGCCGATGCCTTGAGTAGGTATCTGACAGCCATGTGTTTGACCATGGATCGGCATTTGCTTGTCGACTTGGAGAGCCTTGGGATTGAGGTGATCGTACCGGGAGTACAGATACAGCTATGGGGGATACAGATTCAGTCAGACTTGGTGGACAGGATCAAGGCGGCCGAGTTCGAGGATGTGCCTTTGCAGAGTGTCAGAGAGCAGATCAGTATAGGAGTGGGGGATCCTGAGTTTTCACTTGCAGAGGATGGTGCCCTGAGGCACGGTGCCAGGTTATGTGTGCCTAGCGGGAAGCTCAGAGAGCAGAATATGCAGGAGGCCCATAGATCACAGTACTCTATACACCCGGGTGCCAACAAGATGTACCGAGATCTGTGAGAGCATGTATGGTGGTCAGGAATGAAGCGGGAGGTGTCCCATTTCGTAGCTAGGTGCTTGGTCTGTCAGCAGGTCAAGGCAGAGAGACAGAGGCCCGGTGGATTGTTGCAGCCGCTGTCCATTCCCGAGTGGAAATGGGAGCATATCACTATGGACTTCGTTTCAGGATTACCGCGTACTCCAGGTGGGAAGGACACAATTTGGGTCATCGTTGACAGGTTAACCAAATTAGCCCACTTCTTGCCATTCAAGGTGGGTACGTCTACAGAGAGGCTGGCGGAGATGTATATGCGGCAGATAGTCAGGATCCACGGAGTTTCGGTCAGCATCGTCTCAGATCGGGATAGCCGTTTTACTTCCCATTTCTGGAGGAGTCTGCAGACCAGCTTAGGCACTCAGCTCAAGTTTAGTACTGCATACCACCCCCAGACGGATGGACAATCAGAGCGGACTATTCAGACCCTTGAGGATATGCTGCGGACGTGCGTCCTGGACTTTGGGGTTTCCTGGGAGGATCATCTTCATTTGGTGGAGTTTTCCTATAATAATAGTTTCCAGGCCAGCATTGAGATGTCACCTTTCGAGGCTCTGTACGGGCGTAGGTGCCGTACACCCTTATCCTGGGATGATGTTGGTGAGCGAGCTTTGATGGGGCCAGAGATGATTGTGGATGCGGCCGAGAAGGTGAAGCTCATCAGGGACAGACTTTGCGTAGCGCAGGACAGACATCGACACTGGGCCGATAGCCACCGGAGGCCCTTGGAGTTTGAGGTACAGATTAGAGTAGGATTAGATTTAGGTTGTTTGTTTGTGATTTGATCATGTTTGTTATTTATATTAATTGAGACCTTGCTTGTGATTAGGTCGGAGACCAGGTTTTCTTGAGGATATCTCCGACTCGTGGTACGATACGTTTTGGTGGAGGTAGAAAGCTTAGCCCACGCTTCATCGGCCCTTTCGTTATCAGCAGGAGAGTCGGTGACGTGGCTTACAGGCTAGACTTGCCGCCTGCACTTGTGGGGGTTCACAACATATTTCATGTATCACAGTTGAGACGGTATGTGGCTGACCCTAGCCATGTGCTCGATCATTCGGAGATTGAGGTGGGTCCTTCTCTCAGCTATCCAGAGCAGCCAATGGAGGTGTTGGATCGACGGAAGAAGGTTCTGAGGAACCAGGTGATACCTTTGGTACACGTCGCATGGAGGCATCATTCTCCAGGAGAGTCTACCTGGGAGCGGGAGGATGAGATGCGCGAGCGGTACCCTTATCTTTTTGGACCTTGAGGTATACCTTCTATTCTTCTCATCAGTTGCATTTCGCCTTTCAATTTCGAGGACGAAATTCTTTTAAGGAGGGTAGATTTGTCACTACCACAATTCTAGTATAAGGGTATTTTTGTCATTTTTGGGGTATTTTAAATTTATTAGAATTTATTAGAAATTATGGGAATTTTTAGTAATTATTTGAGATTGTTTGAACTAGGTTGACTTTTGACTAGTGTTGACTTTGTAGACCAACCTAGAAGCTAACCCTAGTTAGTGGATCATGGTTAGGTCAAGTGACTTTAGTCTAACCTAGCCTAGGACTTGGTTTAGTCATTTTAGCAAAAGGATTAGGAAGTCATAAGTCATGGCTTACGGTTTTAGAACTTTAATTAATTTAATCCTTCTTAGCCTTGTAACTTGGCCCAAGGCCCAATGATTTGGCAAAGCCCTAACCCTAAGAGTGTATGGCCGGCCACCCCTATAGCCTAGGGATTCCCACCATATAAAACCCCTCCCAAATCTAGGGTTGCCTCTTTCTTAGGAAGAGCCCTAATTTTAAGGAGGTGAGTTCTATTGTCATTTAATTTCTAGAGCTCCTTTCCTATTCCTTTTTCTTTCTAAATTGTTCCAATAGGTTCTAATAGGACTGTTATTGCTGTTGTTGAGCTCTCTTTTCAGTGTGAAGTTGTTTTGGATTGATTGGGTCTTCAAGTGGAGAGCATTGAATAGGGGGTTTCTATTGAAAGTTCAACAAGAGGTAACTTCTTCAAATCTCTATGAAATTTCAATTAGTCTTCATGAATAGGAAGCCCTAAGGGTCCCCCTAGGGTTTGGATAGGATTCGTGCTTGGTGTCGGGGTTTCGTGTCCGTTCTGGACACATATCATTAGTTAGGACTAGGTGTTCGACGAAATGCCTCAAAGGGCATTTCGATCGTTTTTATTCAATATTTTTGAATAGGAATGTTAGTTTAGATCTTGTTTGTTGATCCCTATCCTTGTGTGTTGGTGTCATGTCATTTCGAGTCGGTTTTACGGCCTGGACACGCGCGTGCACACGCTCGCGCGCGTGCTACAGGGATCCCCTGCCTATCGGGCCCTGTAGCGGACACGACATGCATCGTTTGGACACGAGACTTGACACGTGGCATGGGGCCATGACTGACACCTCGTGTATCAAGCCCCATGTGTCCCCGTGTCGTGTCTAGGTAGATATCAGCTGTGCACACGTTTTGCTGTGTCTGTGTACACTAGTTTTGGGCCACTGATACGGGCCTCGTGTCCGACACTGACACGTCGTAGACACTGGCCAATGGGCCTATGAGGTAGCCCTATAGGTGGGCTACCTATGAGGGTGACCACGAGATCCTCTCGTGCCTTGTGTCGTGCACACGACACAAGTGCACGTGTGCACGAGACAGTGCACTGTCAGTGCACTGTGTGTGTGTAAATTTGATTTCTTGTTATGGACACACTGTGTAGGCTATGGGTGACACGAAAAGGATGTATGGGGTTGTGCACGAGGGTTGTTTTCATTTTTCCAAGCATTAGTTTCATGGTTAGTTGATTGCTATTCGATTTCTCATTAAAAACTATGTTTTGATACTGTTATATGATTCCTGTCATTCCCAGTTCTAAAATGAGATTGCCTGATGGTTTTAACCCCTGCAATGATGTTTAATACTGAGTTTTTGATTCTAAACATGTTTCCTATATATTATCTTGCCATGATTGAAAATTGGTGTTGGTTGATGGGTTGTGGACTGCTATATGAGTCTATGTATCATAAAATAAGTCATGAATTAATTTACTGATTAATGTTCTTCAACTAGATTTTGATTCTAACTAAGTTATCTGAAATTGCAAACCTGAGAATAGTTGGGTGAAATCTGGAAAAAGCATGAATTCTAATAGGTTTCCTGTTAGACTAATTCAAGGTGTTCAAATCTGATAATATGGACTTTACCACCTATTTTAACCCATCTAATGCTGCATATATATTGGTTTTAATTCCTATTTAGGTTCTTTTATACTTAAACTTCATGTGTGTCGAATTTAGGATTAAATGCATGAGTGTGGCTCATGAAACTTGAGATTAATAACTGTTTTGGGTATTCTTCAAAAACTGAGATTGAGGAAGGGGACATTGAATTGATTTCCTTTGTTTTCTTCTTAACCTGTGAATTCTTTGAACTGAGTTTTCTTGAATTTGAAAACCTGTGTATGGACTGCCCCTTATTGCTTTTCCTGGGTGTGTGATTTTTCTTTTTACAGTCCAGTTTAGAAATTGATTTGTCCCTCACCCTTTCACTCATATCATGTAGCATAACACACACCCTTTCCTCACTTTTTTACTGTTTCTATTTCCCGCACAGCAGCACTCACACACACCCACAGTAGTTGCACACTATCCTTTCACTGTTTTGTATTTTCCTGAACACACAAGCCACACACACACACTTCTCTTGGCACCACTGTCCTCTTGTTCACTGTTGATTTAAATTCCTGCATATATGTATGTGATCACTGTTTTGTATAACACCTCACACATCACCTTGTAAACTGTCCACTAGTACATACACCTTCCTCCCTAGTTTTCACATATTCTCTTCACTGTTTTGTGTTTTCCTGTATATATATAGTAATTCCTGCACATACACACTCTTGATTGCCACACACTTTTCCCTCTCTTTATGATCAAGTATATGCATATTTTAGTATGAGTGTATATATGTGGTGTGTAAAATGCTTTATGTACAATATGTATACATGTGTACTTGTGAGTTGTATGTATATATGTATATATATAGTATTTAGCCTAGGTATACTTAGTGTTAGTTCAATATGAATGTATCTATATATAATGTTGGATATACATAGGTGAATGGATACTTGGAAAGTTGTGTGTTGTCTAATATAGACTTGTTAGACCTAGATAGTTGAGTTTAGACTTGAGTAGACTAGATTGACCTAGTTTGACTTCTAGGATTGACCAAAGTTGACCAAGAGTTGACTTTGGCCTAGATTGACCTAGAACCATATAGAATGCATAGTAGGACTGCATTACACTATTCTGGACTTGTTGTGACTTGTGCTGTTCTGATTAGGAGCCAGACACCACTCCTTGGACGGTACTTTTCATATTGGACACTCAGATACAGGCGAGTACATTCTCTGATCATTTCATATCCTGTTTAGAATTATATTCCTGCTTTAGATTACCTTACTTGATGCTGTCACGACATTATCACGGATTAGTACTATATGGATCTCTTCATGCGATGTTATCCCCCTCGGGAGCATCGGGTACATTGTGTCATGTGCGTTTCACTTTCATCATGTACTCCTGTGCTTTCATTATACATGTACACTCTTGTGAATCTTGTACTCTCATGTTCACGGAGCCCTCATATATACTATCATGTGGACCCTTTATGGGCCCTATGTGATATCATGTACAATAAGATAACTTGTTTAGATCCTTGTGTATTGATTGGGAAAAACGGGGGAGTGCTAGTAGTCATGTGAACAATTCCATTGTAGTGTAGATCATGTGCAAACTCTTTAGTGTAGATCATGTACAAATCTGTCCTGTTCACATGTGCTATCTTGTACTCTGCTTCACTAGCCACTATTGGTTCTCTATATACATTAGCTATTTACATACAGTTCTCTCTCTTTCATCATGTATTTTTCTTTCAGTTTCCTGTATTTTACTCTACTGCATGTTTATATTTTCTAACCTGCTATGAATTGTTGAGATGTACTGTGCTCGCTTCTGTCCTGACTGGACCTGTTGAAAATATTACAGAGGAAGAGGAGGAGGCCTGCCTGGACACTTACTACGTGGCAGCCTTAGATGACACCTGCGAGCTGGACCCTCAGGAGGACCCAGCTCTAGCTGAGGCGATCACCCCGATTGCCTAGATTAGACTAGTTAGGCTTATCTTACTTTATGCAGTCTTGAGACATGTCTTAGTTAGATTTTATTTGGAGTTATGAGTTGTATACATTCTTTCATCTGAGACCTTGTACTGTTGGATATTGCTGGGATTATCTTAGACTGCTTTTATCTATTTTATTCCTTGAGTTCTATTTTATATCGTGCCATCTCTTCCTTAGTTGTGATTGAGTTTACTATTGCTATGTCACCCCCATTCGGGGAGTATACACTGCTTAGAGATATATTGTTAGATGTTGTGACCTAGGACAGCGTTCTACCGCCGACACTGCAGCGTAAGCTGGGCGTTGTTACGTTCTCGTACCCTCACAGTGGGTGCGGGTCGTGACACAATCACCATCGAACCTCTGGAAAGCTTCCACTGTCTGTTCCCGAAGAGACTGAAGAATCCCTCGTCATCCAACCTTCCAACCGACACCAGGTTGAAACGGATATCAGGGACATAACGAACATCTTTGAGAACAAGAACCGCACCCGTCTTCGTTCTCAAATGCACATCTCCAACGACAACCGCTTTCGACACATCTCCATTGCCCATCTTCAACACTCCACAATCGCTTGTGGTGTAAGTGGCAAATAGTGCCCTGTTGTGAGATACATGTGCTGAAGCCCCTGAGTCCACCAGTCAAGAATTGTCATCGCAGGCGAGGTTTGTAATGACCTCATCACCTACGACGATCACATCGCCTCCATGCATCGAGGCCGCCGCTGTAGTGTTCTCTTCTTGCTTTCCCTTGTCGCCCTTCTTCTCTCTCTTCCAAGCGAAACAGTTCGCTTGATGTGGCCCTTCTTACCACAATGGTAACACTCTGAGTCCTCGTAACGACCCTTGGACTTCCCCCTGCTCTTGTCTCTGCTACCACCTGGACCCCTGCTTTTACCCCTTCCGCGGCTCTCTGAAACAAGTGCCTCTGAGTGGTGGGATGTGGATGAAGTACCCTGAGAACGTCTCCGCATCTCTTCATTCAACACCCCGCTCTTGGCAAACTCCAGACTGACCACGCCCTCTGGAGCAGAAGCGATCATAGATACTCGTACGGTCTCCCACGAGTCTGGAAAGGTACACAGCAGCCACAGTCCCTGAACTTCGTCGTCGAACTTGACTCCCATAGAAGATAGCTGGTCAACCACGCCCTGGAACTCACTCAAGTGGTCCGAAATAGACGCCCCATCCTTGTATCGCAGACCCATCATCGTTCGGATCAGGAACAATTTGTTTACCCCGGTCTTCTTCGCATACGAGGATTCCAGCTTATCCCACAACGTCTGCGCATGCTCAATATTGGCAACGTGGTTGTACACGTTCTCGTTCACAAACTGCCGTATGTACCCATACACTTGTGTATGCTCGAATGTCCAGTCCTCCTCGGATTTATCACTGGGCTTCTCGGATGCAAACACGGGTAGATGCAGCTTCTTGACAAACAGTAAATCTTTTATCTTGCTCCGCCAATAGTGATAGTTGGTGCCGTTCAGGTTCACCATGCGTACTGGCTTCGTGTCCATCTCTCCTCTCTAGTTTCTGTCAACTCCTGACATCCATCTGAATTCCTGAACCTGGCTCTGATACCACTATGTTGGGAAAGAAACACGAAAACCTTTCCCCAAACTAGAGAGTACCTGCGAGAGAACCGAGCAAACAACGCACAAACCAAAACACCAAACACAATCACGCAGATACAGAGAATTTTTGACGTGGAAAACCCTTGCGGGAAAAATCACGGGACGATCGGAGTCCAACCCTGAGAATCCCCCACTAATGGAATAGAAGAATTACACCCTCAACAAACTCCTCCCGATCCAAATCGGATCCCCACAACACTCAGAAGTAAGAACAATGATTACAAGGCTACGAAGAGCGAGAACGATGAGTAGAGATTACCCGAACGCGACCTCCTTCGAAAAACGACCTTCAATCCTCCGTCTTCTCTTCCGAAGTTGTAATGGCACTCTTGCCTCCTTTCTCTCTCTTTTCTTGTTGTGTGCTACAATTTTGTTATAATCTGATTAGGGTTTGGAAATCCCAACTTAATTCCCTAATCCCGCAACAAACCTGGACCGTTTGATTTAATCCAGTGGTAAAAAATCACCCAGATTTCTGCCTCAGCCCCGACGACACAGAGTTCGGCCAGAACTCTGTATCGGGCAAACAGAACCTACCAACAACATTCTGGAATGGCCAGACCGAGTTCGGCCAGAACTCGGCCTGGGACCGAGTTCGGCCCGAACTTGGTGGCCCAGTTCCAGAACCTCCCTCCGGGTAGCAGCAGCAGCAGCATCTCTTCGTTGCCTACTTCCCGAGCTTCTTCGACATCGAACGGCGCTCGTCGCACTCCGGGATCTTCTCCACATAGGTTGGGAACCCCACCCACTCCAACACTTTCTTTCCTGTTACTCACTAGTCCTGCTCATTAGTGTTACCTGCTTCCTGTTATTTTCAATTTCTCACCTTGTCCTTAGTTAGATTTATTTCAATCTTCGATAAACAAGATCACATATTTTAAGTGGCTTCCATCACACTCAATATGTCATAAAATGAGTAGTGAGCTCAGAACCAATACAATTTTAAAGAACTGATTGAACAACAAACAATACCTTGGCCAAACTTCCAGCTCAATCCCAAAGCGAAGGCTTAAATAAATTACAATGGCTTTCTTGACTTCCAAATATTTGTCTTAGATTTCTATCAAAAATGTTAATTCATACACATTAAGAGAGGAAAAAAATGATGATACAACAAATATAGTTTAATAAAAATGTTATAGACCTTATGTAGTGCTTCCACCAAAGCCAAAATAATGTAGTCAGATAAGTATTTAACATATGACTCATCCTGGTCAAACCCTTACCCAGTGCTTTCTGGTTAAATCTTCAATCAATGTCTGTATGTTATATAATTTCATTAGCAGCATTAAATGCTTAAGCATTTAACATTCTAGCCAACTTGTTTAAAATTCATGTGATATAGCAAAAAAGGAAGTTAGACTATGTGATAGGCAATGTACGAATCATGTTAAACCGAACAAGAATCTTGAGGAAGGTACAGGAAGGAAAACAACCTACTTATGCCAACATATGAAAACCACATAAAATTTGTTAAAAACACTGTATGATTATCAAAAAGGCTAGCAGATGTGAAGGTCAAGATAAGGTTTCAATTGAAATCGCATCTTCATCAGAAGGCACCTGAAGAACAAAAGTACATCTAAAGAGTACTAACTTCAGTAGCTCTAACATTATAGAACTCTGTGAACCTGTGATGGAGCTTGTGTGGCATTTCGCGGATTTGTGAAGATAAGTAAGAATGCCAACAGTGAGATTCCGTCAATTTGAACTGGTATATAAATTCGAACAACCGTCCTTAGCTTAGTACCAGAGTCACCACATAAGTAAAATAAAAAACCTTCCCTATTGTACAAAGCCAACAAGTAAGTACCTTGAATATAGGTTGTACAAGAAAATAGTTTCCAGGATTATGTGATTGATCATAAGCAACATAATAAAAGAATATCGTATAGAGGAGTATCACTAATGGCAATGATTGTTAAAGATACTTTCTACTCAGGGCCGGCCCTGAGCTAATGGGGCCCAAGACGAAACTTCGAAAATGGACCCTCATACATAATATAAAAAAAAGTATAAATAAAACAAAATTTTGTTATAGTTAAGCTTTGAACCAAGGACCTCCTAAATATAAGTCTACATTATAACCAGCAAACCACAATGGTTTGTGTTAAAAAAGATACATGATACATACTAGCTCTATTGTAAATAGTTCTATGTTGGTGTCCCGTTTCATCAGGGGGCCCTGGGCCGTCGTCCGGCCTGCCCTGGACCAGGGCCGCCCCTGTTTCTACTTGACACTAGAAGCCAATGTTAAGTACAAGTCGATGGTTCTTCTAATAGTATCAGAAAAGACCAAGGTAAAATAATACAACATAATAGAATGCAGCTGTGCTTCACCACCATATTTAGCCGCCGGCATCCAAGGAATGGCTGGCCTATCATGTTAAAAGAGATATATATATATATATATATATATATATATATATATATATATATATATATATATATATATATATATATATATATATATATGTATCAAAACCTGATCCCAATGTACTGGTCCAGTCGGATCATGTCCAGCCTGCACCGTTGTGAGACGGCGGCAGTAAGCTGTATCAAGCAACGAGAACACCAGCAAACAATATCTAAAGTGGGAAAGAAATAACATTTTATTGAATCTGGAAATTAACTAAGAGTCTGAAATAATAACACAAACAAATCAACATTCAATTATTACATCGGTTTTTATTACAACCGGAAGGGAGATAAACTAAACCGATGTCACAGCTAATAATCTAGTCTCCCCTGGTCAGATTCAGCTATCGTGTCAGGGCTCGGACTAGCTCCGTAGAAAGAACTAAAAGCACGATATTCGTCGTCGCAGTCATTTAAAAGTGTTGGTCTCCAGTCAGGAGGAGAACAAGAACATAATTCCATATCTAATATTCTAAATAATAATAAATGATGCAAGACAGTTTAAAAGTATTATATAATTTTTTTTGGATAATAATAAAAAGAGACAACAGTCAATAATCTCAAAAGCTACAATGATGCAATCTAATGAGTCAATAGTGTTTGTGAGTATATAACAAATCTGTGATCGGCTGGATAGAGGCAATGTGTATACTAGAATTTTGGCCAAATGATAGTATACGGTACGGCTCAACCCCCTGTGCGGTAGGGGTTAGCGTGAGAGAGGCAATATTCGGTAACAATGGCTTTGGTCACAGATGTTATACTACTTCCCCAATCAATTTCCGAGTCAATGAGTCAATCAATCAATCAATCGATGTGGAGTCCGAGAGGGATCCACTGTGAATTAGTGTCGCTACAATATACATGATTCTACTGATATAATACATTTAATTATTAAGTAAAACATAGACATGAAAGGTATAAAACTTACCTTGGTTGTATCCTCGGTATGGAAGGTAACGGCTAGAACGGTATCGGCTAGGGTCCGGAATCCGAACCTACATTTAATGATAACCCGTTCTTTGAACTTATTCCAGAGGTTGGCTAATAAGGCTACTAAACACAAATTATGTTGATTATAAACATTGCCCTTTTTATTAGAGAAAATAATAATTTAATTATGTAATATTTTGGTAAAACTATTTTATTAGTATTTTGTAAATAAGGCATAAATTAATATATTTTGAAATATTATCAATAATAGTAGCGGTTTTTATCGTAAATTATTTTAATAAAAATATCGTGTAAACCCGAAAATATTCAAAATCTAATTTAATAATTTTCTAAATAAACATTTACGAAATATTTTACTCATACTTTTTCTTTTGTAAAGAAAAATTATTTTTAAAAATAAATATACGTAAAACCTTATGTTAGTAAAATTATGATTTTATTAGAAAATACGTTATTATTTCTAGTTTTCATTTCCATAAACGTATTAACAGAAATAACGGTTAAAATACAAAAAATAGCCTAAATCATAATTATATATAGTTTTTACCTTTAAATATCATTTCCTATATAAGAATATGTTTTTGCTATATAATTAATTATTTTGAAACTAAATTTATCAATTAATGATAATAGTGAAATTATGGCAATAGTGAAATTATAATTGAAATAACTTAATACGACATATTCTTAATTAACTTAGTCGACAATTCTAAATCATTAATCTAACAATTAACGCTAATCATCTAATTAAAATGCTAATAATTGTTACCGAATCTAAATAGAAAACTAACTAAACTAGCTATTCCGGAACATGAATGGTTATGTGAATTAAACAGAAGGCAGAAAAGGTTACCACAGGTTGTGACAGAGCACTAAGGGGATGCCTTGGACTCAGAATGCACACGGAGCACGAAACGGAATGCGAAATGCGGAGCGGCACGGAGACACGCGCATGCACACGGAAGGGCCACAAGTACGGCGGGTTCTGGCACGGGGGCACCGCAGCGGCAGGACGCCGCGGACAATGGGCAGCGACGGGGGCGCCGCGGGCAGTGGTGGGGGAACCGCGTACAGCGGGCAGCGGTGGGGATGCCACATACAACAGACAGCGGCGGGCTGCCCGACAGCCGACGAACGTGGCTAGTGCCACGGCAGGCTGGGAGACAGGTGCGGCGACCAGCAGAAATCCCCCCAATTGGGGTGTTGAATTGACTGGGGTGACATGTGGGTCGCGGGGACAATTTTAGTTTCGGGATCGGAGGAGTGTGGAAGGAGAAATGGGGAGTTTGGGAAAGTCGAGAGGTGTGAAGGTTCTGTGGAGAAGGAGGGGTTTGTGAGAGTTTATCTCTACGTGAGATTTCAGATCAGGAGTGGGGGGGTGCATGCTGGACACAGGGTGAGGGGTACGTGGGTTTGAACATGTTGAGTCACTGGGTTCGGATTTGGGTTAGAAAATAATGGGCTTAATAAACATTAATAACAAATAAACAAAACATGAGTTTTACAACCTTCTCTCCTTAGAAAATTTCGTCCTCGAAATTTCAATGATAAGGGCCGGGGTACAATCATGCCTCAGACCAGTAAGAATATTCTTCCTCAACATCCTCATACCTAACTAGGCTAACTGTCCCATAGCAAATCTATGTAGTGCAATATCTTCATCAATCTATCCACTATTCTTAAATCTTCCCTCCTTAGAAACATAGTCACTATCCGTAATTATGGATTTCTGCTTTTATCTCTGAATTGTCAATCACCGTCATAACCTCCACCTTTTCTTACTAAACACATATAATATTTCCTGCCATATGTTTTGTACTTCCTTTAACTTGCTAATCAACTAGATATATCTCCAAAATTAACTAAATCCAATTTCTGTCAAGCCATCGCATGCAGTTCATTTGCCAATGTTACTTTATTTCTAGTTTCAAGTATTTCTCTCAAATCAGACTATTTCTAAGACATCAAGTTCAATTCGCAACCAACATCCAAACTTGACTACATCAATGTCATCATCACCTTTGTGATCAATATCCAATTTAGTACCCTCAAAATTTTCTATCAAGTCGAACCATGATCGATATTTCAAGAATGTCTCAATCCCAGGAATTAACCGATCAAGTTTGAATCACTTAATCCAACTTGACTCTCTCACTTTATAACTATCAATATCATTAAAATCTCATTTTGGTATAAAATCATTCTCATCAACATGAAGCTATTTCACTGATTAAAATTTGAACTTCCAACGTTTGATAATCTTTCAACAAAATTTCAACCCAACTGCTCTTCTACCTTAACCATTATCCAGCTAGCTTTCTTTCGCATTCTAACAGTTGCATGCTAATGCTCTTGTCTTAGCTCCTCACTACTAATTTGATACAACCATCCCTTTTTGCTCATTGAATAATCCTTCTATGGGTTATTCCGTCCTTTTTGTATATTATAATCATCTAATCTCAAAAATATGAATCCATTGAGTGTTCCTTAACTTGATCCTCATATTCTCATGTTTATAGTTCCAAATCTGCTCACTTATGGGAGAACCTGTCAAATCCTAGACGTCCCTTACTGATGGTTTCCTCCATCTTTTCATATAAATTTTGTCCTTGCTTTTAAACATAGAAATTCAAAATCGTCATGTTCTTTTATCTGTTCGAATATGTTACCTAGCACTAGTAAGTACCACTAAGGGTTCTATCATCTTTCTTCTGAAAAGTCACAAGCTTCAAAGTCTATAACTCTCTCGAAACTTATTACCAAAACCTGCCTACCCATGGTCTTATTCTACTATCTTTCTATCTTTAGCTATCTACATTCTTGAAAACATTGATCCCAATATCCTTACTATAAATGAGATAGGTAACAATCTCTATTTCCCCCGCATATAGCCATCAACTACATATTTATATATAGTCATCCACATGATGTATATCAACTATTTAATATATAATACTATCCACAACTATCTATAGCTTCCAAGATATGTAACAATCAACAAAATATATGCAACATACAAAAGTTGAACTAGGAAAGATATTGAGCCAATAGAGATTGATATGGTCCTAATAAGTTCTAGAAAAATCAAGTAGAATTTTATATGAAATCTATTCTTTCTGGCTGTGATAAGAGATTTCTAAAAATGGAGACAACCGCTAGAATTGCAAATCCTCTAATCGGACAAAAGTCAGAATAATTTAATGGTGCTAAAACGACAATTATGGTATGAATATAGTCTTATTAATATTCGGAAACAAAATATATCCAAAGTCACTTTTTCTCAAATTCATGCCTCGCCAGAGTGCACCTGACTGCAATGAATTTTTGGCTCCATAACTTGAATAATGATATGTTACCGATTAGTCTATCAACTTTATCCATTTTCTGGCTAAACAACATAGGAGACAAATATGATGCATATAGGACATAGTCTCAATAATATTCAAAAATCTATAAACACCTAAAATAACTTCAACTTAGAGTCTATGTCTCGCTAGTGCGCATCTGGTTGCAGTAAACTTGCAGTTTCCATAATTCAGATAAATGTTTGCAACGCGTATGTGCGAAGCCATATTAGGTCACTGAATATTTTTCCAACTTTGTCCATGGGAATTTCAAAGGGATAGCTCAATAATTCAAAAGTTTTTCAATGACTAAGAAATTCAATAATAGAATGTAATCAATTCTCTGACCGTTCCTGATTCATGATACTCAAGGATTGAGTTTAGAAGCTTTCTAGGCCTTGAATTGATAAAAAAGTTGCCTAGAGAGAATAATGTTTCAAGTTGATGGAGGAATTCAACAAATGAAAATATTCTCGATCTTGAGAATAATTTAGGAAATAACAATCAATAATGAAATTATTTTTTGGAAAATAATTCCTTTAGGAGATTCATGAACTAGCTAAGTTGAACCAATTTATTTGATAATAATTAACCTTGGGGCTTTATGGTTCCAGAAGAATTTGGTTCAGGATTAGTTTCGAGAAAGTCAAAAGGAATAAGGTTAAGACAAATGGTTGGATACATTAGTCGTAGAAATACTTTGGATAGATAAGAGTTTATTAGGTTTGCTAAAGGAGAATTTGAAACTCTAAATAGTGAATAGATCTAGATTCTAAATAAAGATAGAGAAGTAAGATTTGATCAGACTAATAGAGAAATTGGAAATAGGTTTGCTGAATACGGAGATTAAAAAAATCTAATATTAATCCATAAATAGTGAAAGTATATAGATCCTAAGGGATACTAGAATCTGATAAAGATATGGAGGAAAATAATCCCCGAAAGTCCCGGAACATTAAAAGATACATAAAATATAAAAAATAAGATAGGCAGTAAAATATACCATCATACAATCGACCAAATCTGGATAAGGTTTAGGTACAACTTAAGTAAGGTAACCTACGAAACTATAAGCAAGCAAAAATAGATTTTATATTAATAAGATAAATTCGATCCTATGTTGTGACACGGTGAAAATAATCTAAGTGTTCTAATTTTGTTTCTAGAGTCTGTTTTCCTAAAGTCATACCTAGACCAAAGTCAGATTGCAGGACTGCATGCTGGTCTAGACTAAGTTGACTGGACCAATTTACAGAACTGGACCTGCATGGACCACCTTTAAAAATATGTCACGACCTGATCCCAATATACTGGGTAAATGTCGACATTTCCATGTAGCGACGGCGTAGCGACGAAAAATTTTCGTCGCTAAGTTGTTGTGAAAATTCAAAAGTTACTTAAATTTTGAAAATTTTCCAATCTCTCTCTCACTCTCAAAATCCTTCTCTCTCCTCCCCTCTCTCTCCCTTCCGACCGGCGATCACCCTCCTCGACTGCGGCCCCCTCCGGCGGCCCCCTCCGGCGCCCTCCCCCACTCCGGCCCCATCCCTCTCCTCCTCCTCTGATCGAACCCCCTAACCACCCACACTTCTCCTCCTCCGTCGAGCCCCCACCTCCGGTGACCACCTCCCTTCGGCGTGCTCCCCCACTCCGTCCCCCCTCTTCTCCTCCTTTAAAACCCCGTACACCCTTTCTCTTCTCCTCCTCCGTCGTGCCCCCCTCCGGCGACCCCCCCTCCGACGACCCCCCCTCCGACGACCACCCCCTCCGGCGTCCCCCCTCCGGCGTCCCCCCTCCGACGTCCCCCCTTCTCCGAGATCCTCTCCGTGACCAACCTCTTCAAGGTCCAAAACCCTAAACCATAATTTGCATTTATTTTTATTTATGCTTTGTTTGTGTTTTCTCAACATGTTCTAGGGTTTCAATTTCAATTTCGTGTTTGAAATTTATCGGTATAGTAGTGGGTATAGTAGATATATAAATAGAAATTTATCGGTATAATAGTTTTAGAAATTTGATAGGACACGGACACGAAATAAATAGGTGTAGTAGTTTTAGATTACTAAGGTAATTGATTGATCAATACGATATATACTTGAGTATCAATTTGATACTTGAGTATCAATTTGATGCTTGAGTATCAACGTGATACCTAATTATACTAGGTTTGTTTTATGAGTGAATTTACGTGAGGGGTACGTCATACCAAGTTATACTAGGTTTGTTTTATGATACCAAGTGATATATAGCATCTTAATTCTTGGTACAGAATCATTCACGTGGATTAGAACCATGAGTCGATACTTGACCGTTCGTGGATGTACAATCGGCAACATGAGAGTATGATTGGCTTGACGGACGATTTCAAGGCGGGCGTCGAGCATTTTCTCATATATGCAAGTAGCCATGCCAATTTCATGGACGAAAGGCGCATAAAGTGCCCTTGTGTCAAATGTAAGAATATACCATTTAGAGAGGTGTCACTCGTGAGAGAGCACCTTTACAAGAAGGTTTGCATGCCGAACTACAATGTGTGGATTAATCAAGGAGAATCTTCGGCTTCGCAATCTCAGTCCTTCTTCAATAACGAGGTGAGAGATTCTACTCTCGGAGATCATTTTGAACATCGACAACCAACAAACTTGGCACGTGATATGGTATTAGATTTTGCAGTGGCACGTGAGGATCCGAATCCTGATGCAAAGGAGTTCTACGATATGTTCAAGTATGCTGATACTCCGCTATATCAGGGTTGTGATTCTCATTCGGTATTATCGGTGGTGATGCGGCTGTTGAACCATAAATCTGATTTTAACTTACCGCAAGAATGCTATGATTGGATAATTCAGCTTGTAAGAGAGTTGTTGCCAAAAGGATCAAATGATTTGCCTGAAAGCTTCTACAAGTCGAAGATGATGATGCAAAAACTCGGATTGGGCTACCAGAAGATAGACTGCTGTCGAAATGGTTGCATGCTATACTACAAGGAGAACAGTGATAAAGACAAATGCATTTTCTATGACGAGGACCGGTACAAGCCAATCCGGGGCAAAGGAAAATCAATTGCCCGGACGCGGATGCACCCGTACAAGTATATGCAGTTCTTGCCAATCACAATGAGGCTGTAGAGGATGTATATGTCTGCAAATACTGCACAATACATGATATGGCATAACAAAGAACAGAAGATGGATGAAGGAGTTATATCATCTTGCCGATGGAGAAGCATGGAAGTATTTTCATCGGTGTCATCCTGATTTTGCTGTGGCGCCTAGAAATGTTCGATTGGCTTTATGTTCTGATGGACTCACTCGATTCGGACATTCGGGAACGCAATACTCTTGTTGGCCGGTGATTTTGACCCCGTACAATCTACCACCGTGGATGTGCCTGAAAACTCCTTACATGTTCCTCACACTTATCATACTCGGTACAAGAAATCCAAAGAAGAATATCGATATCTACCTGCAACCGTTGGTGGATGAGTTGAAACAATTATGGCAGTTTGGCGTCCAAACGTTTGATATATCGATGGAGCAGAACTTTCAGATAAGGGCGATGCTCATGTGGACCATCAACGATTTTTTAGCTTACAAGATGTTATCGGGGTGGAGTACTCATGGTATTATGTCATGTCCGATATGCATGGGGAAGAGTAAGGCATTCCGACTTCAGAATGGAGGAAAGGCATGTTTTTTTATTGCCACCGCCAGTTTCTTCCTTCGTCACATTCGTGGAGAAGGAACAGAGATGACTTCAGGGCTAGTAAATGGGAAGTATCTCTTCCCCCGTTGAGATTAATGGGATATGTAGTTTGGGAAGAGGTTCGAGATTTACCGACTGTCATAGAAAATACGGGATCGGGCCATCACATTGAAGGCTTCGGACAACATCACAATTGGACAAAATGGAGTATCTTTTGGGATTTGCCTTATTGGCCGGACAATCTCATAAGAAACAATCTTGATGTCATGCATATTGAAAAAAAAATATTTGACAACATATTTAATACTGTGATGGATATTAAGGGAGAAACGAAAGACAATATTAAAGCAAGGAAGGACTTAGAAATTATTTGCATGCGTCCAGAGTTGCATCTGTCGCAAAGGTCCAATGGTAACTGGGTGAAGCCTCCAACACCATTTACATTGAGTAGAGATGATAAACTGATAATATGTAAACGGATTTCAAAGTTGAGATTTCTTGACAATTACGTATCGAATCTGGCGAGATGTGTCGATCTCAACTAACGCAGGTTGATAGGGATGAAGAGTCATGATTGTCACGTTTTCATGGAGCGATTACTATCGCTTTTAGAGAGATGCTACCTTCCCATGTGTGGACTCCGCTAGCCGAGTTATCTATCTTCTTTAGAGATTTGTGTTCAATTAAGTTGACGGTGCAACATATGCTAGAACTTGAGGAGAAAGTTGCAGTGACGTTGTGCAAGTTAGAAAGTGTGTTTCCTTCCGGCTTCTTTGATAGTATGGAACATTTGCCGATTCATCTTGCATACGAAGCACGTGTCGGTGCTCCCGTCCATTATCGATAGATGTACCCATTTGAGAGGTATAAAATAATATTCTAATTTATATTTTTTTTATTTAAATAATTCTAATATTCAATATATTTCTTATAGATATCTAGGTCACCTGAAGAAGAAAGTGGGCAATAAGGCTCATGTAGAAGTTTCAATATACGAAACGTACATCATTGAGGAGGTTTCTAACTTCTGCTCGATCTACTTCGATACTCATGTCCGAACAAATCGGAATAGAGCGCCGAGGAATGATGAAGGTGATATCAATGCACCGAACGAAAGGATCCGTACAATCTTCAATGTGGGGGGCAAGCCGACAAGTGCGACTAAATTATGGTGGTTGGATGACGATGAGTTTGAAGTCGCACATCGGTATATATGCCTCAATAGCGGTATCCAAGAGATGGAAGATATTGAAAAGTAAGCGATACCATTTAGTCATTCTAAATTCGATATTTAGAAGTGTGCTAACGTTTCTCCCTATTATTACAGTACTTTTAAAGCTGAGATTAGAATAGAAAAACCTGATATTGATGATGATGATCTTGCTAGAGAGGTCGATATGAAGTTTTCGTCGTGGTTCCAAAATTATGTAAGGATTATAATCATTAGCCATTCTAAATTCGATATGTTACTACCCACACTTTGTCTAATGACTTTTCTGATACTACCCACACTAGGTTTGCCGTCCTGGTACACAGTTGTAGAACAAAGGGCTAAGAGCAATTGCTATTGGA
>JANAVB010011000.1:3774112-3901612 GCA_029216955.1 Iris pallida | reverse complement strand
TCGGGTGGGGGGGTGGGCCGGCTGTCGTGGGGGCCGACGGTGATGGGGGAAGGGAGGGGGGCGGGGGGGTGGATGGTGTTGGGTGCGGGGCGGGGTGAGGGGGAGGGGGTGAGGGGGAGGGGGTGGGTGTTTGCTGTCGGGGGGTGAGGGTGAGGGGAGTGGGTGTTTGCTGTCGAGGGGTGAGGGGAAGGGGTGGGGTTGGCTGTCGGGGGGGGAGGGGTGGGGTGGGTGTTTGCTGTCGGGGGGTGACGGGGAGGGGGTTGGGTGTTTACTGTCGGGGGGAGAGGGGGGAGGTGTGGGGTGGGGGTTTGCTGTCGGGGGGTGAGAGGAAGGGGGTGGGTGTTTGCTGTCGGGGGGGAGGGGGTGGGGTAGGGGTTTGCTGTCGGGGGGGTGAGGGGGAGGGGGGTGGGTGTTTGCTGTCGGGGGGAGGGGAGGGTGTGGGTTGGTGGTTTGCTGTCGGGGGGAGGGGGGTGTGGGAGGGGGAGAGGGTGGGGGGTTTACTATCCGGCGAGGTAGGGGAGGGGGTGGGGGGGTATCGGTGGTTTCGGATCGAACCATTCCTATGAGTATCGATGGTTTCGAATCGGTGTATCGGATCGGGGGATGGGGTATAGGTGGTTTCTGATCGGAACAATCCTATGAGTATCGGATCTGAGGAGGGGGGTATCGGAATCGGTATCGAAATCGGAATCGGTATCGGACCGATACTGACCGATACCGGTACAGTTTGGCAAAATAGGTCGAAATACAAAGAAGAAAGTCCTCAAATGGAAGAAAAAGTGTCAAAACTCCTCACCAATGGCAACCCTATTGCATGGGGTTCTTATTTGATGCCTCTATACTATTTAATGCAATTTTGAGGGTTTATAATGCATATACCTATTGGGAGATGGATTTCTAATAAAAATGGCTCCAAGATCTAAAAATCCCCAAGCTCCAAGTGCTCCATCCTCTAATCTCATACAACTGATCACTAACTCTGATACTTGGATTACTGACCTCTCTAACTCATATATCCTAATTGCTAATAAAATACTAACTCATAATACACCCTCATTTTACTGATGCAAAGACACCAACACAAGACACTCATACAACTGAACACTCAAAACAATACCTATGTCCTCACTGATTGTAGGACTGACACCAACTAATATCCCTTCTCTTTATGACAGTACCCATGTCCTCTCTGTATTTCAGTTCTAGTTAGTTTATATGATTCTCTGATAGTTCTCTTATTTATTCTGTATTTTGGCTCCAGCTCCAGCTCCAGCTCCATTTGCATTAATCTACGGTACGACTTGGTGATCAGGACATAGTCCCTGCAGCCATTTGACTGACGAGGCAGAAACTATGTAGCCGTAGATAAAGTTGACTGTCCTTCAACCCTCATCCCTCGACAATGATGATACAACAACCTATCACTATATCTTATATAATAGTAGATGATGTTTTAGTATTACATTATGTGTGTTCATCTTGATTCTGTTATATTTTTCAGATACTAGATACTAGATTCGATAAGAACGTATACTACACCATATGTACAGAACATAGATGATTCATACTAATGTATGCTAGAATGAATTTTGGGTTGTGTTCTGAGCCATCTGTTCTCACACTTAAAACACATATGAATTAGAACTGTGTGTTAATCTTTGGTTTTGTATTTTCGGCGAACCTATGGATTGGATTCTGTATTTTGTATTTTAGATTCTGTATTTTGGCTCCAGCTCTAGCTCTATTTGCATAAATCTACGGTACGACATGGTGATCAGGACAGTCCCTGCAGCCATTTGACTGACGAGGCAGAAACTATGTAGCCGTAGATAAAGTTGACTGTCCTCCGACCTTATCCTTCGGCAATGATGATACGACAACCTATCACTATATCTTATATAGTAGTAGATGATGTTTTAGTATTACATTATGTGAGTTCATCTTGATTCTGTTACATTCTTCAGATACTAGATACGATAAGAACATATACTACACCATATGTACAGAACATAGATGATTCACACTAATGCATGCTAGAATGAATTTTGGGTTGTGTTCTGAGCCATCCGTTCTCACACTTGGAGAAAAATCAAATTTTTTGTATTTTATCTGACGCACAAATACCGCTCGAGTGAGCCAAAGGCATGCAGCCACTTCCCTTCCTCCATTCCCCCCTCTTCCTCTCTCATGCTATCAACGTCACAACTTTTCCAGTGTTGCTCCCTCTAATGATGATGAACGCAAAAATCAAAGACCCCATCTCCTTTCTCACTCTTCACAGTTATCACAACATGAAGGATCAGTATTTTCTAGTTCTCTTCCATCTATCCATTCCTCCGTTCTGATCAAGCCTCCACATATGATATCCAGCTCAAAGTGTAGAGGCGGGAGAGAAGAAGTGGGCAGGAAGAGGGGGAAGCAGCACAGCCGACGGCAAGACCTGGAGGAATTTCAGTAGATTTTTTTCAACATCCGCAGGAGAACTATAAGGATATATCTTTTCACAACATGTCACCTTGTCAAAGACCCTTAATGTGAATATCATGTTACCGCGGTGTCGGAAGACTAACATGTCATAATTTTCTAAGCCGTATGCTTTGACATAATCCACCCAACTCTTTCCTCCTATGTAGTAATCTGGTACTTCATAAAGAAATACAAGATCACTAAATAGGAGGAAAGAGTTGGGAGGATTATGTCAAAACTCACGGCTTAGAAAATTATGATATGTTAGTCTTCCGACACCGTGGTAACATGGTTGTCACATTAAGGGTCTTTGACAAGGTGACATGTTGTGAAAATATATATCCTTATAGTTCTCCTACGGATGTTGAAGAAAGCCTCTGTACTTCCTCCAGGTCATGCCGTCGGCTGTGCTGCTTCCCCCTCATCTTTCTGTCCACTTTTTCTCCCCGCCTCCACACTAATGTATGCTAGAATGAATTTTGGGTTGTGTTCTGAGCCATCCGTTCTCACACTTAAATACTGTGAGAGCGCCGGAGAGAGTGAGAGCGCCGGAGGGGGGAGGAGAGAGAGTAAGAGAGTAAAATAGGGAGAAATGAATTGGTGGGGGAATATAATTAGAATTTAGCGACGTTCATACTAACATCGTTAAATTAGTCGCTATTAGTGACGTCATAGCGACGTTTCCCGACATATAATGCCGATATTTGTAACAAGTAGTTTTATTGGTTGGTTAATTGGTAACATGGTGATCGGGACATATAGTCCCTGCAGCCATTCGATTGGCGAGGCAGAAACTATGGTACGACATGGTGATCAGGACATAGTTCCTGCAGCCACTGGCGAGGCAGAAACTATGTAGCCGTAGATAAAGTTGACTATCCTCCGACCCTCATCCCTCGGCAATGATGATACGACAATATATCACTATATCTTATATAGTATTAGATGATATTTTAGTATTATATTATGTGAGTTCATCTTGATTCTGTTACATTCTTCAGATACTAGATACTAGATTCGATAAGAACGTATACTACACCATATGTACAGAACATAGATGATTCACACTAATGTATGCTAGAATGAATTTTGGGTTGTGTTCTGAGCCATCCGTTCTCACACTTAAAACACATATGAATTAGAACTATGTGTCTTTGTATTTTTGGCGAACCCAAGGATTAGATTCTGTATTTTGTATTTTGACTTTGTACGTATTTGGGGATATTCAGTGTGTTTGGATATTTTGCTATGTATGTTGGGATAGTGTGTTAGATATTGTGTTGGATATTTTGTTGGTCATTGTGTTGGATATTTTTTGTGTATATATTAGATGTTTAGAGATATTGTGTTGGCAATATGGATATTTGTTGGATATATTGGATGTCGGATATGTTATATTTGTGTATGGTGGATGATGAATATGTTATATTACAGAGAATAGTCTCTTTCCTGCAATTTTTTTCAAAAATATTTCAGTTAGCGACGGATTATCGACGGCTTGCCGACGGACTTTTGCAGGTAGCGACGGATTACCGACGGGTTACCGACTGAAATTTGCAGTTAGCGACGGTTTCCTGACGGATTGTCCGTCGGCCTATTTCTGGAAAAATTTCGCGACGGAAGAGCGACGGAAGTTCCGTCGCTCATATTTCGGAATATGTGGACGATTTCCAGAAGGATGGCGATGTATTATTCGTCGTTATTCCGCTGCTAATCCGTCGAGGATGGCGACGCTTTGAGCAACGGATATTGCGTATCAGAAATCCTCGGATACTCGGTTAGCGACGATTTAGCGACAACCATTTCGTCGCTAATTTTATGAATGTATTTAAAATTTAAACTGTCGTATTTGACGGGAAGCCGTCGGTACGCCGTCGCTAAAAGTTTTTATTTTGCCAACGGAAATCCGTCGCTAGTTAGTCGCAGAGCGGCGGACTAGCGACGAGCTAGTTTTAGCGATGAGGTTATTCCCGACGAATTTTTTCAGCCCGTATCCGTCGAAAATCCGTCAGTAAAGGGAATTATCGAAGGATTTTCAACGGATAGTGTCGTCGCTAAAACCTTGTATTTTAGTATTATTTCTGGTTTGGGGGAACGATTTTCGCTCTTCGTTCCCAACAGAGTGATATCAGAGCTTTGGGTTCAAAGAAGTGTCAGGAGTTTACAGTCAAACCAGGAAGCAGAGATGGACGCGAAGCCGGTGCGCATGGTGAACCTGAACGGTACCAACTACCATTATTGCCAGAGCAAGATGAAGGATTTGCTGTTCGTCAAGAAGCTGCATCTTCCAGTATTTGCATCCGAGAAGCCCAGTGACAAATTCGATGAGGACTGGAACTTCGAGCATATGCAGGTGTGTGGGTACATACGGCAGTTCATTAACGAGAACGTGTACAATCACGTTGCTAATATTGAGCAAGTGAAGACGTTGTGGGAGAAGCTGGAATCTTTGTACGCAAAAAATACCGGGGTAAACAAATTGTTCATGATTCGGATGATGATGGGTCTGCAGTACAAAGATGGTACATCCATTACGGATCACTTGAGTGATTTCCAGGGCGTGGTGGACCAGCTATCCTCGATGGGAGTCAAATTCGATGACGAGGTTCAAGGACTTTGGTTGCTATGTACATTGCCAGACTCGTGGGAGATCGTATGAGTATCTATGATCGCTTCTGCTCCAGAAGGTGTGGTCAGTCTGGAGTTTGCCAAGAGCGGGGTGCTGAATGAAGAGATACGGAGACGTTCTCAGGGAACTTCATCCATATCCCAACACTCAAAGGCATTGGTTTCTGAGAGCCGTGAAAGGGGCAAAAGTAGGGGTCCAGGTGGTGGCAGAGACAAGAGCAGGGGAAAGTCCAAGGGTCGGTACGAGGACTCGGAGTGTTACCACTGTGGCAAGAAGGGCCACATCAAGCGGAACTGTTTCGCTTGGAAGAGAGAGAAGAAGGGCGAAAAGGGAAAGCAAGACGAGAATACTACAGCGGCAGCCTCGATGCACACTACCAAAATACAGTAAATTCGTGACGGACAATTAGCGACGGATATCGTCCGTCGGCGTTAGCGACGGCTTTGTGGCAACTAGCCGACGGATTACCGATGACAAGCCGTTACATTTTTTATTTTATTTTTGGAGAGAGAAAAGGTCGCACATCCGTCGCTAGGGAGTCGGAGATATAGCGATGGATATCCAGTCCGTCGCTATGCAGTCGATTATTTGGCGGGAGTCGCGAGGAGAATTAGCGGGATAATTCTTCGACTATGTAGCGACGGATATTCAGTCGGCAAGTATAAAAAAGAGCGACTAACGGGCGACGGATAAATATTCGTCGCTAGTCCGTCGCTAAATATACGTTTAGACTTAAATTGAAACGGCGGGGAAACTTTTCGCATTCCTCCCAAATTCACTCTCTCCTCTCTCTCTCTCTCTCTCTCTCTCCCGCAGCTTCGGTGATCGGCGTCGGTGTCCTCTCCTCTCTCTCTCTCCCGAAGGTAATCTCCTCCCTCTCTCTCGATCTCTCTCTCTCTCTCTCTCTCGCGGTGTCGTAGGGGCAGCGGAGGCGACGGGCTTGGGGCGGGGGCGTCGGGGGCTGGGCGGCGGGGGAGAGCGGTGGGCGGGGGGTTGTGGGTGGCGGGGCTGCGGGGGGTGGCGGGCTTGGGTCGGGGGCATCGGGGGCTGGGCGGCGGGCTTAGGGCGGGGGCGTCGGGGGCTGGGCGGCGGGCTTGGGACGGCGGGCTTTGGTCGGGGGCAGCGGGGGGCTTTGCTTCTCAAATTCCTCTGAGTTTATATATTGGCTAAATAATGTGTTATCCATATTGGGTGTTATCCATTAGTTTGGTGGTGTTTGGATTAGTAAATGTGAATATGGAGTTTGGGTTTATGGTGTATATATTCACTGTGTCAAGGACAGTGCGAGTTCTTCATCTGCATAAGTCACTGAATAAGTGAAGTTTTTCCTGGAGTTTGGACATTCGCTTCACCAAAGTCGCTGAATAAGTAAAGTTTTTCCTGGAAAATCGACCCTTAGAGTGTATCAGTTGTGTGCTTCTATATAGATGTATATATCTATACATCTAACTGTGATATACATATATATGTGTATGTGTGCTTTAGAGAGTGAGGAATGAAGGTAGGCCTACCATGCCTATTAGCATGCAGGACGGCTTGGGGTGTAATGTGTGAGTGTAGACATGGTAGAAAATATAGGTAATGCTAGTGTAACTAGACTAAGGTAGTGCTTGCTAGATAGTAAGGACACTCTAGTATCCGAACCAAGTTAATTTTAGCCTAGATATTTGGGATATAGCTCCCATATCCTAGAAGTGGACTCTTGTAATTTAGAAATAGATAGATTGACTCAGTTTGATTAATTGACCTATAATGACTCTAAAACTTGTTAAACTGTGACATACAAGAAGTAAGAGATTTAGAGAAGTAAGTTAGTACACTTGCACTCGTTATAATCTCGAATTTGATGAAGTAAGTGACTACACTTATATATTCTTATTTTCTCTAATAGTGTATTTAGAGATGAAGTCAAAATGAGGACATCCGATATTACCGACGAGGGACTTCAAAGAGAGGTTGATTGTACATTTCCGTCATGGTTTCGCAAATACGTAAGTAACTGTGATTATAAATATATAATCTAAAATATTTAAATTATAAATATTTGTTTACAGGTTTTATTGCCTGAAACAACACTCACTCATGAGAGTGTTCGTTATCTGGCATTGGGCCGAAGAAGCAAATAAAGACTTGGCCAGGCTATGTCGTTAATGGCTTCAGGTTTAAGTCAACTCAGAATGCTATAAATATTGAATTTATCAATGACGGCATCAGTACCAAGGATTTCGGTGTTTGCATAAGAGGCACCATCTATGACGACGAGCCGGACTTTGACTATTATGGAGTGCTTCGGGATATTATAGATTTATAATATACTGGCCTATATGATATGCATATTGTGATGTTCAAATGTGAGTGGTTCGATACGACACCAAATATCGGTTGGAGAATCGATAAACAATTTGGATTTGTCGATATAAATCATCGCAGGAGGTATAGAGGGTCCGATACATTTGTGATAGCAAATCAGACTGTTCAAGTCTACTATACAAGCTACCCAAGACGTCGTAGAGATCGATTTGACTGGTGGGTAGTATGCAAGATTAAATCTAGAAATACATTCAGCGTTGGAGACCCAGCATACCAAGAGGACCAGATCGAAAAGTCCCAATACTTGGGACAACACTCAGATACAATAGATGTTTAAGATATCATTGAGGAAAATAGAGGGGAGGAAGAGGTTGATACATAAGACTTAGCTGTCAACCAGGGGAGAAAGAGGCATCTTGTCCCAAATATTGAGGCAGAAGAAGAAGATGAAGAAGAAGAAGAAGAAGAAGAAGAAGAAGAAGAAGAAGAAGAATTTGATGGGGATGAGGATACAGATGAAATCGACGATGAAGATAAGGATGAGGATGAGGAGGATGATGATGAAGACGAGGCCGAGGATGAGAACGAAGACGATGATTAGGTTAAATATTGTTGTATATTAAAAACACTTCCAATTACATGAATTAAATTTGACCTCATAAAAGCAATTACGTGAATTCATGTTTTTTTCATTCGATTATTTACTTATTGCAGATGGCACTCCTAGTCTTTTTCGTCGCGGCGGCACTCGTCTCCCTATTGGTGGTATGTATATTTTAGTTTAGAATTTTATATTCATTTACATTTTATATTGTTAATTATGTTTATGTGTTCTATTTACAGGTCATGATGGCTGGCCGTGGTCGTGGTGCTGGTGGTGGTCGTAGTGGTGGTGCTGGTGGTGGTGGTCGTGGTCGTAGTGGTGCTGGTGGTCGTGGTCGCATTCAAAATTCTCGGAATGTGACCCCATCGAGCGAACCCGACCCGGAGAGTACCCCGGGCACAGACGCATCCCGCCGTCGATCGACCACTTCATCGAGGCATGAGTCCGAATCTGCTAGCGGATCCGTTCCGCTATCGGAACCACCAACAGCGGATCCACCAGTAGATCCCCCATTTACTGCACAGTGGGCCCCAGATTACCCCCATACTCGGTTCCATCCGGTTACTGGAGAGTATATGCACGGACCCGCAGATCCTCCGATGGCACAAGAGAGGCCGAGAGGCGAGTTCCGACGAGAGCTATGGCCCGCGGGTACCTCGTAAGTAAATTTAAGATAATTTATTAAATTTCTTTCATTTATCCAAGTTAATAATCCAGTCGTTTCTTTTTTGTAGGTTTTTTACGTTTAATGTTGCCTGGGCTCTTGGAGAAATTATTAGGGCTAACTTCCATGGTCCCTACCTCAAGTTTTCGTCGGTGCCCCCAAACGTGAAGTACGTCTGGCTCGACGAGTTGAGGGTATATATCTATTTCTTCTGGTTAATTATTAGTTACTCTTTAATCAACCATTTTTTAAATTACATGATAATTGAATTTCTATGTTAGACGACGTACTGGTGGCCCTTCCATCGCGAGGACGCGATCCGCAGGACCTACAGAAGTGCTGCCTCGAAGAAGATACGGGATATGATTCATGACCTTAAAATGGGGCATACGAGGCCGAATTGGATCCGCAGGAGTATTATGAGGACCTCTTAGGTATGATGGATACTCCTGCGTAAAAGGAGAAATCGGAGAAGGCGAAGGCGAACCGACAGGCAGCAGGGCTTCATACGGGGGGATCAAGGCCCCACGTAGCGATGCTTGCAGATCTGGTGAGATACCGTAAATTCATTTCACTATAGAATTAGGTATTATTAATATACAGAGTTAATTAAGTTCTACGAAAATTTTACATGCAGGCCCAACGGGTGGTGAAGGAGGGAAGGGCGCCAGAATCGGTCACCATGCACGACATATTCCAGCATACGCACAAAAGACGGAAGGACGGGAGCTTCGTCGACGAGAGGGCCAAAAAGACTGATGTAAGTACTTATGTTTATGAGATTTACGTTAGAGTTAAAAGTATTCGGACTATAACTTAGGTAAACTTAGGATTCACACTTAACTTAGTGAAACATAGGATTTAGATTACAACTTAGGTAAATCTTATAATATAAACATATTTATTTGATAGGCTGCGTATCATGAGGCCCTTAGTCGGGCTTAGTTAACTGACACCGAGGATGTCGGTAAAATGACACCCGTCCGGACGCCCTCTTCTTTAGCCGCTCGCAACGACTTGTTCGTAGATACCGTCGGCGGCTTTAAGAAAGGGCTCCTGTACGGAGTCGGCTCCCTAGGGCCGTTGTACATGGCGACGTAGAGATTTCCACCGACACCGTCTCCTCCCGTGGCTTCGGCACACAATGATGTTAGGTCGCAGCTTACGCGGCTGCACGAGGCGGTGTCGTCCTTGTGGGAGCAATTTGCCATGTACTTTCCCCTCCGTCTGCTGCTGCCGGTCCGTCTGCTGATGGTGTCGGTCCGTCTTCTACTGGTCCATCGACTGCTGGTGTCGGTCCTTCTTCCATGGATCATCTTTCTTTCAACCCCGATGCCCCTATTGTACCGCCGCCGACTATGACGGCACTCCTGGATTTCATGTTGCCAGAGCAGCTACGCCAATTTTCGAGCAGTGTCTTCGACGGCTTACCGCCGTACCTAGTAGAGGAGTATATTCGTCGGTCGCAGCAGGGATTACCACCACCGGGCAATTGAACTCCTCCTCAAAATATTATAATTAAGAAAATTTGGAATATTTGTGGCAATTTTGGATTATTTGTGCTATGATCGGATTATAACGACGGATATTAGGTTACTCTTCAGGATAATTGATGTCTATTTTCTATTAATTTGGTTTGGTCTATGTGATTCTTGGATAATTGGTGTGCATTAAATTCGTATGTGCATATTTGGTCTATGTGATTCTTGGATAATTGGTGTGCATTATATATTTGGTCTATGTGATTGTTGGATAATTGGTGTGCATTATATATTGGTTTGGTTTATGCATATTTTTGTGAACAGGGAAAGTGCTGCAATTTTTTTTCAAAAAAATCTCAGTTATCGACGGACTAGTGACCGGTTAGCGACGGATATTTCCATTTTCCGACTACTTTTCGACAGAATTTCCGTCGCCAACTGGAGATTTGAAACTATTTCCAGGTAGCGACGGGTGGTCGACGGAATATCCGTCGGCATGGTTCTGGTGGTTCTTCGACGGAATAGCGATAGAAAATCCGTCGCCAAGACGATGGATAATCAGCCACTAATCAGTCGCTCTCTCGACGGCGTAGCGACGGAAACTCCGTCGACAAGGTTATGGAAATGTTGGATATTTCCAGAACAATGGCGACGGATAATCAGCCACTAATCAGTCGCTCTGTCGACGGCTTAGCGACGGAATAGCGACGACTCATCCGTCGCCATGGTTCTGAAAATGCCAAGCATTTCCAGAAAATGGTCGACGGATAATCCGTCAGTATGTCGTCGCTAATCCGTCCTTTGTTAGCGACGCCGATCAACGGAATAGCGACGAAACGATACCCTCTAATACGCTATTACGACGGTTTACCGATGGACCATTACGTCGCTAGCGTCTACACAGTTCAGTATTTAATACCTGAAATGGACGAAAGTCCGTCGAAAAGTCGTCGCTAATGCTTCGTATTGTGAAGTCAAAAAGCCATCGCTATTCCGTCGCTTGACGACTACATAGCGACGGACCGTTATTAGCGACGAGCTGATTGCCGACGGATTATTTTGGCCAAGACCCGTCAGTGATCGGTCGCTAATACAAATTCCCGACGGACGGGCGACGGATCTGGCCGTCGCTAAATCGACAAATTTTAGTAGTGGCAATGTGATCGTCGTAGGTGATGAGGTTATCATAAACCTCGCCTGCGATAACAATTCTTGGTTGGTGGACTCAGGAGCTTCAGCGCACGTATCTCACAACAGGGCACTATTTGCCACTTATACGACATGCGACTGTGGAGTGTTGAAGATGGACAATGGAGATGTGTCGAAGGTGGTTGCCGTTGGAGATGTGCATTTGAGAACGAAGATGGATGCAGTTCTTGTTCTCAAAGATGTTCGTCATGTCCCTGATATCCATTTCAACCTGGTGTCGGTTGGAAGGTTGGATGACGAGGGATTCTTCAGTCTCTTCGGAAATAGTCAGTGGAAGCTTTTCAGAGGTTCGATGGTGATTGCCAAAGGAAGCAAGAAGTCCGATCTCTACTATATGGAGGGGAGCGCACATGAAGCACAGAAGGTGAACGCAGTAAGTGATGCGTCTACCGAGTTGTGGCACAGGCGGCTCGGCCATATCAGCGAGAAGGGGATGAGATACTTGGTGAACATGAAGGTGATTCCAGGGCTCAAGTCTACAAAGTTGGAGAAGTACACGCACTGCTTAGCTGGGAAGCAAAATAGGGTGTCTTTCCAAAGTTACCCAAGTTCAAGGAAGCCGACGTTGCTCTAGTTGATTCACTCGGATATCTGCGGTCCTATGAAGGTAAAATCTATTGGTGGTACATCTTACTTTGTAAGTTTTATTGATGACTGTTCCAGGAAGGTTTGGGTCTATGCCTTAAATACCAAGGATCAGGTGCTGCCTACTTTCAAAGTGTTTCAGGCCTCTATTGAAAGAGAGACGGGCAAGAAGTTATTGTGTGTTCGGTCCGACAACGGCGGTGAATACATTGGTCCCTTTGATGCTTATTGCAGAGAGCATGGATACGACACCAGAAGACTCCGCCCAAGACACCTCAGCTCAATGGTGTAGCGGAGCGCATGAACAGGACACTGATGTAGAGGGTACGGTATTTGCTGTCAGAAGCAAATTTGCTAGACAGTTATTGGGCGGAGGCTCTTCTCACAGCTGTTTATGTTATTAATTTATCTCCTAGTGCTCCTTTGCAGGGTGATGTGCCTGACAAAGTATGGTACGACAAAGAGCCATCATACAATCACCTGCGAGTGTTTGGCTGTAAGGCCTTCGTGCATGTACCGAAGGACGAGAGGTTCAAACTTGAGCCGAAGACGAGGCGATACGTCTTTGTCGGCTACGGTCGGGATGAGTTTGGCTATAGACTCTACGACCCAGTGGAAAAAAAGCTCTATAGAAGCAGGGATGTGGTATTCGTCGAGGATCAGACCATGATCAACACTCAGGATTTCGAGACGCCTTCTGAGGCTGAGGAATTGCCTGAGTTAGAGTCATTTCGCTTCGAACAGTTTCCAGAGGACATCGTAGAGGATCCAATTATGGGGGAGCCAGTACATGGAGTTTCTCCCAACCTTGATCATCAGCCTGCTGATGGTGGTCAGGGTGTCCCTTAGGAGGATGAGCATGCCGGGAAGGCGGTTCCCGAAGAGGAGGCTGTTGGTATACAGCCAGCACCAGTGGCTCCACTGAGAAGGAGCGACAGAGAGCGTTGACCATCTACGAGATACTCACCGTATGAGTATGTGCTATTGACTGACGGGGGAGAGCCCGAAAGTTTTACAGAGGCTATGGAGGACGAACATAGGCAGGAGTGGATGGAGGCTATGCAGGAAGAGATGAGTTCTCTACATGCCAATTCCACTTATGAGCTGGTGCGGTTGCCAAAGGACAAGAAGGCTTTGAAGAATCAATGGGTATTTAGAGTGAAATAGACGGATGATGCTACTTGCCCTCGATACAAAGCGAGGCTGGTAGTTAAAGGGTACAGTCAGCGAAAAGGCATAAATTATGATGAGATCTTTTCGTCTGTCGTCAAGCAGCCGTCTATTCGGGTGGTGCTAGCATTGGCAGCTAGTTTGGACTTGGAGGTCGAGCAGATGGACGTGAAGACGCCATTCCTCCATGGTGATCTTGAGGAGGAGTTATACATGGAGCAGCCAGAAGGATTCTGTGAGAAGGGCAAGTCATATTTGGTATATCGGTTGAGTAAGAGCTTGTATAGTCTGAAGCAGGCTCCGAGGCAGTGGTACAGGAAGTTCGAGTCATTTATGGGAGATAATGGTTATGCACGGACGACGTCGGACCATTGCGTATTTGTGAGGTACTTTGCCGAGGATGATTTCACCATTTTATTGCTCTATGTTGATGATATGCTATTAGTGGGTCGGAATGCCACTAGGATAGCAAAATTGAAGCGCCAACTGGGTGCGGCCTTCTCTATGAAGGATTTGGACGCAGCAAAGACTATTCTTGGGATAGAGATCAGCCGAGAGAGAGAGAGAGAGAGAGAGTCCAAGTTGCTACACTTGTCCCCAAAGAACTACATTTATCTGGTACTTCAGCGTTTCGGTATGGACGGATCGAAGAAAGTGAGTTGCCCCCTTGCGGCCCACTTTAAGTTTACTGAGGAACAGTGTCCATCTACCGAGGACGAAAAAGAAGATATGGAACGGGTTCCAAATGCCTCAGCTGTGGGAAGTCTTATGTATTCTATGGTGTGTACGAGGCCAGCCATCGCTCATGCAGTTGGCACAGTTAGCAGGTATCTTTCAAATCCTGGAAGGGTACATTGGAGTACGGTCAAGTGGATTCTAGGATACCTTCAGGGCACTGCCGATTGGAGACTTTCTTTTGGTGGTGACGAGCCGAAGCTGGTTGGGTATACCGACGCTGATATGGCTGGAGATGTAGACACGAGGCGATCGACTTTGGGCTATGTGATGATATTTGCTGGAAGAGCGGTATCGTGGCAGTCGCGGTTGCAGAAGTGTGTTGTCTTGTCGACGACAGAGGCAGAGTACATTACGGCGATGGAGGCTTGCAAGGAGTTGCTGTGGATGAAAAAGCTGTTGCAGGAAATTGGGCTAAAACAAGAACAATATACTTTGCTTTGCGATAGCTAGAGTGCCATTCACCTTGTGAAGAACCAGTCATTTCATAATCGGTCCAAGTACATTGAGACTCGGTATCATTAGATACGAGATATGGTTGAGAAGAAGGACGCGATGCTTGAGAAGGTCCATACTGATGACAATGGAGCGGACATGCTCACGAAGGTTCTACCAAGGGAGAAGTTTGAGTACTGCAGGCGGATCGTTGGGATGACGAGTTCCTCCACCTAGTTGTGAAGGGGAAGATTTGTTGGAGTGGGTGGGGTTCCCAACCTATGTGGAGAATACCCCGGAGAGCGACGAGCGCCATCCGTGTGTCGGAGAAGCTCGGGGAGTGCATGGATCCTATTTTGGAACATATATGGTAAGAAAATATATGATTGGATTTCCATATTTACTTTGATCATATATTTATGATTGGACCCTTCATATAGTAGCTTTCCATATAATTGGACTTCCAATTATGGCAAGCCAATTATGATTGGATTTCCATAAAATATATGATTGATGCATATTGGAAGTTTCCATATATATTGGCCTTCCATGTATGGATTACCAAGGGCTTATAAAAGGGTGATGCATGCTTGTTGTAAAATCATCTCAAAATAAGAGTGCTTTACAATCTTTGAGAGAGAGAGAGAGAGAGAGAGAGAGGGAGAGAGGGAGAGAGAGGATTAAGGACTATTTTGAAGGAGAGATTGCTTCGAATAATTTTTCGGCATCTCTTGTTCTTCGGAGTCCGCAATCAAAATTTTCTTCTTTCAAGTGAGTTGTGGTGATCCGTGTTGGATCGGGAGGAGCTTGTAGAGGGTGTATTCTCTTTATTCCATTAGTGAAGGTTCTTCAGGGTTGGACTCCGATCGTCCCGTGGTTTTTTTTGCAAGGGTTTTCCACGTCAAAAATTTTTGTGTCTGCGATTGTGTTTGGCATTTTTGGTTTGTGCTTTTGCTCGGTTCTCTCGCAGGACTTTCTGGTTTGGAGGAACGGTTTTCGCTCTTCGTTCCCAACAAGAATGTGGATTAGCTTTTAATTATTAGTGTTAGTTGTGTTGAATGTTTCATCTTTGCTGCTACACGAGTTTGTGGTCGGTTTTTGATTGATTTCATTAGTGGTTATGAAATCGATCCGAGCGAAAATTGAACCGAATAAATTTGGTTCGGTTTGTTTCAATTTTTAATAATACGATTCGATTTTTTAAAATACGGTTTTTGGTTTTTCAAAATACGGTTCTCGGTTAATTCAGTTTTGATATGAACTCTTCGGTTTCAACCGAACCGAACCGTTGCTCACCGCAGGAGTAGGGGACGGATGCATGACTCAAACTCAAAGAATTATATACCAAAAATTTCACTTGAAAGAAAACACGCACAGCAAAAGAGGATGGGCCATGGTTGGGCAAAGTAGTAGGTGGAGATGGAGCTGCTGGTCGGGATTTGGTGAACTTTGCTGTTGTATCAGTAGGAAGAAAGACACAGAAAGATGAACAAGAAATCCGATATAACAACCAACAAGATTACGTTCTTCAGAAAATGACTTGCAATCAACTATGGAAAAAGCGTGGCACTGCGGGATTCTCTTGGTGATTGAATGGTGACTGACTGCCACTCCACTTTGAGCAGTTGTATCACCATGCGTATATGGCCCGTCTGAAACTAGTACGAATGTGTTGTGTCCAATATTCAGTTCCTTCTCTACAAGAGTCAATAGGTGAGGGACACAAAGTAAACAGAATATTGGGAACAGCATATCCGGACTGATCTGAAACTGCATTTTGTCATATTAATATAGATTTGGAATTATACTTTCTATGAGATTTTGCATGTTTCGGAAATGGAAGTTAATTTTAGGAAATTATTAGAGACACTGCAATTTTTTTTTATAGCGGAAATCATAATTTCAGGAGTCCTGGATATACATAGGACAATTTGTTGTGATTTGGATAAATCCAAATATGGATGTTCTTATCCATATCCACAACAACCTCTATCACATTTCCTCTATATATGTTATCAATGAGAAAAGCTACGTAATATTTGTGGCTACCAATTTTTTTTTTCTCTCTCTTATTTTCACGTGTTATCAGCACGACTGTTCGAAGAGTTTCAGGTCATCACCGAAAAATATCAAAGAGGAGTTTCAGAAGATCCAACCGTAAAACCAGACTTAGACGGGCGCAACGACTAAAATTTTATTGGTTTTCTCTTGGTATCAATATATCTCATTATTTATCCTCCAAACAAGGTCACAATGTCTTTTCATTCTTCTGCATATTACTGGATAATCGAAACTATGCATGGATGGAATATTATAGAGATGAAATAAAGTTGACATGTTCTAAATAGTCTATTCATTTTATAGTTTGAGATTCTTAATATTATTGGCAATATAGTATTTGTGTAATATAATTTATTTTTTCAATTTTTGGATCTTTCAAAATTATTTGGTGATTGGTGTTTATTAAAATTGGCCACTAATAATAGTTGAGAATTCTCTGTAACTACTATATGTTACCGAGAAGAAACTTAGGTTTGGTTTGTAAAATTTTTGCCCCTTGCTTTCAATTTTTTATGTTATAGATGTTGGAGTCCAGTCTGGATTTGGTAATTGTGGAATCCAAATCTAATTAAATATTGGATGTCCATAATTGGTGTTGTGCTATTTTAGATATAATAGGATTCTTATTTTAGAAATTTATGTTATGATCTAAAATAGGATATTGATCAGCTATTTTAGGTGTAATTATATGATTCTTATTTGAGGGCTTCCTATTTAAGAAATCATATTAGGACCTAAAATCAGATTTTCTTATCATATATATATGGGATGAGGGTGGAGGCACAATGTACATCACAAAGTAGAGATTCGGGATGCTCGTCCACAAAGAAAATCTAATAGAAAGTCCCTAATTTACTCTTAGGACTTTGCTATCCAAGACAAAAGGAAGAAGAAGATCTAATCGAGGAGTCATCAACTTCAGTTAGGAAAATTGCTACGGGTTGGTGAGTGATCTCAATTGTAATCTTCTTTTTTCTTCTTAAGAGTGGTAAGGGGGTTGAACCTATTGGGTCAAGGGTTCAACGTGAGTTCTGTCAATCTTGTAAATTCATCTGAGTTATTAAAGGTTGAAATTTGTTCAGTGACGTACGTCGCTGCAATATACTTGTCTTCATCTTGTGCTTGGTGTCCGTTATACGGGGGTTGATTTGGATCAGGTGGGTTGGCAAACGCTTTCGTACGCGCCCAACAAGTGGTATCAGAGCTTTGGGGATTCTGGCAACCATGTCTAGGAGCAGATGAACACTCGTATGATTACCCTCACAGGGGGGAACTAGACGATTTGGAAGCCAAGGATGGAGGATCTACTATGGTGCAAGAATTACATGGTTCGTTGGAGGGCGACAGCACAAAGCCATCGAACAAAGCTACTGAAGACTGGAAATGACTGGATCAGAAGGCAGTTGGATTCATCCACCAAGGGCTGGACGAATCGGTGTTTTACCACGTGTCTATGGAGAGTTCGACAAAAGCATTGTGGAAGAAACTGCATTCATTGTACGAAAGGAAGACGGCTAGCAACAAGGCATTTCTTATTCGCCAACTCGTCAACTTGAAGTACACGGAGGGTGCCTCAGTGGCACAACATCTGAACGAGGTTTATGGTAGCATCAATCAGCTGTTTGATATAAAGATGGTGATTGATAATGAGCTTCAGGTCCTACTGATTTTCAGTTCTCTACCGAAAAGCTGGAAGACGTTGGTGGTGCTGGTGAGCAACTTCGTGCCTGATGGAGTTGTCACGATGGAGGTAGTCAAAAGTAGCTTATTGAATGAGGAGGTCCTGCGCAAGCAAGTTGAATCATCGAAGGAGTCTACTCTGGTGGCTTCCTACGGAAAGGAAAGACCCAAGTTACAAGTGAGGATATAGAGGAGTTCTCAAAATCTTTTGATTATGGACTGCAAGGAGTGCTGCTATCAATGTGGAAAAAGGGGTCATATTAAGAGGAACTGCATGAAACTCAAAGCTGAGAAGTCCAAAGGCAAGGACGATCAGGAGGATCTCACAGCAATAGGAGATATCATCATTGCAGCGATCGATGCAGAAGAACCTTATGGCATATGTCATGATGGCGACTGGGTCATGGATACTTGGGCATCGTATCATGCCACTCCACATATGAGGATCTTCACGTCATATCGCGACGACAGGTTTGGACGTATGAAGATGGGTGACAAGAGGACGGCTGCAGTTGTTGGCATCGGTGAAGTGCACTTGACGATGGAGTTAGGTGAGAAGCTCCTCCTTATGGGTGTGCGACATGTACCGAGTTTGTACTACAACTTGGTTTCGGTAGGAAGGCCGACAGATTATAACTGTCACAGTTTGTTTGGGAGCAAAGATTGGATGCTTGCAAAGTGCTCCCGACAGTTAGCTTAGGGTAATTTGTGTTGTGGCATGTACAGGCCCAAGCCTCTGAGTTGTACAGGCAGGATACACACACCCGATGGAGGCTTAAGGGGTGTTCGACAAGAGGTGGATCGTCGAAAACATGCTGAGGAGGGGCTTCTAGATGCTTTGAGGGATACAGAGGATTCGGTTCGTCGAGACAAAGTGACAGATGGTGATGAGTCAAAGATTGAGGGTCAGTCTGTCGGTCCCATGACAACTGGTCGGTCTCCAGGTGGAGGTTGCTCTACGGATCCAGTTTTGGCAATAGATGGTTTGCCAAAGCTTCACAGAGCGACATCGATTTTAGCAGTTCGAAACTAGAGAGGAGATCAAGGTTTGCAGGAAACTCAATCTGTGACGGGAGTGTTATTATTTACATAGTTTAGGAGGAGATATGGTTCATCGACGGCATGCACAGTGCGTAATGTGCTGCTCCAGGACACATGTGTAAAGGAGCTTCAAGTTCGGACATGAAAGTGTGTAGGTTCAGGAGTTTGAATCTTGGGAGAACCGCACCGTCCGCTTGGTTTTGTCACGACCCGCACCCTGTTTAGGGGCACGAGCACGTGGGTACGTCCAGCCTACGCCGCAGTATCGACGGTAGAACGCTGTAAGGGTCATGTAGAATATATAGAATCTAAGACACAAATATAACCTGTCATCTCCGCACGGAGGAATATAACCACAACTCAATCACATAATTCTAAGGAAGATAAACACGATGATAAAGATAAAGATAAAGATGAGATAAATAGTCTGAAACAACGCTGAATCGCAATCACAAGTTCAGAGACCAAGACATAAAATAATATTCCAAAATAAATACTATAAGTCTCAAAGTATCAAACTGGAATGTAATCAAGATAAAATCTAGGTGAACTAGGTCACTAGTGGCGGTGCGTCCTCTACGAGCACCGAGTCCACAGGCTGGTCCTGGTCGTAGGCTCCATCTATGCCAAACCCGTAGTAGGTCGGGCAATCTGCATCTAAATTCTCTGAAAAATAATGAGGGTTATCCTGTCAGAATATGAGAAGTATAAACACCAACAGCAGTTCCATGTGAATTGACAAATACTATAAGAGACAATCATAATAAAATACAAGATAGAATATCAAGACTGAAAGTAAAATGGTACAAGAGAACTGGATATCATGTCATTTGTGAGATATAAGATAAAACTGGAATATAAACAATGAAAAGTAATCTGAGGTATGATGTAAACATAAAAAAAGTGCCATGAGATATTAGAGCGTTATGTGATCGGCTTGGGCCAAGATCAGGCTGTTTCATTTGACCGGCTATGCACAGGTAGTATAATAGTATAGGGATCAGGCCGGCCAAAATGGAAAGCTATGCACAAGTAGTATAAGGTCAGGCTACACCCTACGTGTGGTGATGGTGGTGCTATGCACAAGTAATAAACAAGTAGGGGTAATGATTACATAACCTCTAATAGCTTCTCATCCACGAATAGTATAATAGATCCACACATGACAGGTGATGACACGGGATTCAAAGAGCAGGGGGCCAGCCCACTCCCAAATCGATGTCTATACAAGTATAGAAAACAATATTGAACAATGTACTCATATACCAGGTAAACCGGGAATGACATCTCATGACGAGATTCACGTATACTAGTATGTGTATCCTCGTATCGAGAATCAAGTATAACACTACAACTGAATCGGATATAGTAGATATCAAAACAATAAAAACTATCAGAGAATGGACTTGCCTGCTGTCCTGAGCGGAGAAAATCGAAACTACAACCCACTCAATGAGCCACGAACGGTCAACTCGCACAACTGTCTCTTAATGCTGAAACAGACCTTACCAACATTCTCAGAATGGTCAAATTAGCTAGAAACACCTACCCATAAGTCCAATTTTGGACACAAGGACAAAACGGTAATTTTGGGTCAAAATGGTGTCCGCCGTTGGACCCACTTTGCACCGAAAAATATGCCAGAATCCACGGTCTCTAAAGTCATCAAAATATATGTCTACAAGTTCAGTTTGACAAGACGAACTTAACCGTATATCCAAAGTTGGATTCCGGTGGGCCGTACACAAATTCGCCCGTTGGATCGGGTCTTGGGCTTGCCAAAATAGCGTTCCAATCGACTGTCTCAGAATCGGACCAAACTTGGCATACAGGACCAGAAAAATGATACGGTACTGTTGGCACAAGTTTCGCCTCGATATGACGAGCGTGCACAAAGTAATTAACAAATATGCAAAAGGTCGATACGGTAAATTTTTGACGGATACGCATCAAATTCGTCGCGCACACGCGACCAATTTAAATTCCGTCAAATCCCACACGTCCATGAAGTCGATACGCACCTTTTGATACTTTCGGTTCGCGACCGCGTCGCCCGGATTGACGGAACGGACGGCGTATCGGGACAACTTTTTAAAAATTCAGTTTTGAAAATCAGTTTTTTTCTCCAACTTTACAAACCAATAACTTTCTGTACAGTGCATAAAATTTAATTCTATAAGAAGAGTTTTAAAACCATATAGGTTGACTACAAGTCTCTTCAAACCGATTTTGAAAACTCGCATCACGCTGGTCGCAAATCGGCCACGAAGTTGAGATTTCGGGACAGTTTCTAAACCCAGAAAATTGAGTTTTTTCTCGATTTTGGAACTCGTTTTTTGTCGCACATGATGCGAATCGGCACGAACTATTTGATGAGAATTAAAGTTGTATATGTTGGGATCATACCTGACCAAGTGGTTCGTAAAACGACGGAGCGAGGAAGGAGAAGTCTATTTTCGAAGTTGGCTCTTCGATGACAGTTTCCGCGCGCGGGTGGGCTGCTCGTTGCACGTTTTTCGGCGATGGAGGGCCGCGGGTTGGTCGACGGTGATGTCGGAGTGCACGCTGGGTTGGGGGTGACTGCTAGGGTTTAGGTTTTGTAAAAAAAACAAAACTCTCTCTCTCTCTCTCTAATCACATATATACATTTGTATATAGAGCCGCGGGTTATACAAGGAAAGGGGGCGCGCTCGATTTCCGTAAGCAGCAGCTGCTGCTGCTTTGCTCTATATACATTTGTATATAGAGCCGCGGGTTATATAAGTTTATATATATATAAACTTTTTCTTTTTCTTATAACCTTTTTTTTTCTTATAACCTTATATATATATATATATATATATATATATATATATATATATATATATATATATATATTAAAAAAAGGAAAAAAGAAAAATATATATTTTATATATATATATATATATATATATATATATATATATATATATATATATATATATATATATATATATATATATATATATATATATATATATATATATATCCCATAAATGGAATAATACCTAAATATATATAAATAAAAATCAGAATTTATTTATAACAAAAACTAAATATTTTATTTTATATATATTAAATATATTAAACTTTTATAAATAAAAACTCTATCAATAAAATACCTATTTAAATAATAATATAAAAATACTAACAATTATATTTAAATAATATTAAAAAATATTATAATTGACTATATCAACCCTATTAAGGAAAGTGGGGGTGACAAATCTACCCTTGTAAAAAAATTTCGTCCTCGAAATCAGAGAAAACTAGCACAATAACAGTAACAAGAACAAAAAAAATACCTCAAGGCTCGAAGAGATAAGGGTAACGCTCCTGCGTCTCGTCCTCTCTCTCCCAGGTAGACTCACCTGGAGAGTGATGCCTCCATGCGACACGAACCAAAGGAATAACTTGGTTCCGGAGCACCTTATCACGACGATCCAGAATCTCCACAGGCTGCTCTAGATAGCGGAGAGTAGGCCCCACCTCTAATTCGGAGTGATCCAATACGTGACTAGGGTCTGCCATGTACCGCCTCAACTGCGATACATGGAACACGTTATGGACTCCCTCGAGCGAAGGTGGCAAGTCTAGTCGATAGGCCACTGCACCGACCCTTCCAAGAATAGTGAAAGGTCCGATGAAGCGCGGACTAAGCTTCCTGCCTCGGCCAAAACGAATCATGTCCCGTGTCGAAGAAATCCTCAGGAACACCATATCGCCAACCTAGACACAAGACAAGACTCAATACAAGACCCTAAAGCAACAATCACAAACAAGCACAAACAGAAAAACTGATACTAACCTCGAACTCTCATAGTCTCCGGTGGCTATCGGCCCAATGCCGCTGTCTATCCTGAGCCATCCGAAGTCTATCCATGATCAACTTA
This sequence comes from Iris pallida, assembly GCA_029216955.1. Lineage (NCBI taxonomy): Eukaryota > Viridiplantae > Streptophyta > Magnoliopsida > Asparagales > Iridaceae > Iris > Iris pallida. The sequence goes on along the minus strand of JANAVB010011000.1, from coordinate 3,878,631 downwards.
ACCTTCTCTGCTGCATCCACCACCATCTCCGGCCAAGAAAAACTCTCTCACCGACATCGTCCCATGATAAAGGAGTGTGACATCTCCGTCCGTATAGAGCCTCAAATGGTGACATCTCTATACTGGCCTGATAGCTGTTGTTGTAAGCAAACTCTACCAGGTGAAGATGGTCCTCCCAAGATCCCCTAAAATCTAACACACAAGTACGAAGCATATCCTCGAGTGTCTGGATAGTCCTCTCCGACTGTCCGTCTTTCTTGGGGTGATACGCGGTACTGAATTGAGCTGGGTGCCCAAGCTAGTATGCAAACTCCTCCAGAAGTGGAAAGTGAAACGACTATCCCGATCCGAGACTATGATCACCGAAACTTTGTACAATCTGACTATCTGTCGCACATACATCTCTGTCAGCTTCTCCGTAGATAGTCCCACCTTGAAAGGCAAAAAGTGGACCGATTTGGTCAATCTATCAATGATGACCCAAATCGCGTCTTTTCCTCCTGAAGATCGTGGAAGTCCAGATACAAATTCCTTAATGATGTGCTCCCATTTCCACTCTGGAATAGATAGTGGCTGAAGCAGACCACCTGGCCTCTGTCTCTTAGCTTTTACCTGCTGGCACACTAAGCATCGAGATACAAACTGAGCTACCTCTCGCTTCATGCTATACCACCATATGTGCTCCCTCAGGTCTCTGTACATCTTGTTATCTCCAGGATGTATATAGTACTGAGAATGATGCACTTCCTGTACTCCCGAAGCTCTCCACTCGGAATGCACAACCTAGAACCGTGCCTCAGCGACCCATCTTCGGCTATAGAGAAAACGTCTAGCAATCCTGCCTGCACCTGCTCCCTGATGCTCCTCAGGGCCACGTTATCAAACTGTATTGATTCGACTCTATCCATCAACACAGACTGAATCTGTAAACCCTATATCTGAACCTCCATCCCTGGAACGATCACCTCGATACCCAAACTATCCAGATCGGCCAATAGTATGACGATCTGCCGTCAAATACATAGCGACTGGATACCTGCTCAAGGCATCTGCAACTACGTTGGCCTTCCCTGGATGGTACTGTAAAGAGATATCGAAGTCCTTTATTATCTCAAGCCAGCACTTCCACCTCATGTTCAATTCCTTCTGGATGAACACGTACTTCAAGCTCTTGTGATCCGTGAAGATCTCAACTTACTGGCACACTCTATCCAGGATACTATACTACACTTATGGGATACTACCTTCTATTGTCTTCCTCAAATGAATGCAGGTAAATAAGTAACATGCGGGGCTCAGTTGAATGGGACACAAGTGTCATGTGGGTAGTAGGCTTAATGTGGGTCGTGTCTATATTTTGTTCAACAAGTTTTGGTCGAAATGGTGTCCCCAATTCGAGTCGGAAATAAAAGTGACTTCGTGGGGTGAATCAAGATTGGGTCTTGTGTCAGAAAAGTCGTGTGATAAAATAAAGCACAATATGGTGCGCCTGAGTGAGACACGAAGTTCATGGATGTAGGGTGTCTTGTCTAGATCATGCATATGAAGTTGGTTTGAGAAAAAACTACTCTTGTGCTCCTAAATTAAAATTCATGGCAATGTGCATATGATAATCATAAATAAAAATGGGAATGGTCAATGGCCTAAATTGATCCGAAAGTTGTGCGATACAAAGATAGTACAAGAGAACGAGTTTGAGTGGGACATAATATATCAAAATGAAGATAATCTTGTCTAGTACAAACTCATGAAGAAAGTTTCCAGATATTGACATCTCTGACGCTCCAGAAATTAAAGTCACGGAAGAATATTCGTCTATCTAGGATACTCTCTCTAGGGTGTCTACCCAAGTCTAGACATTGTCTACACAAGGCACTAACTCATCTATATGATACTTGGATGGTACCCCTATACTAGGTTGTTCATGTCTCTCCTCCAACTAGACACTAAACTGTTGGTGCCTAAACTTCTATAACACTTGAAATACTTCGTCTCTAGCTACTAGGGTACTCCTCCTATTCTGGCACCTGGTGCAACTCCTACCTTAACACTTATTAATCACTCTAGGGTTCTCATATATATTTAATTATCAACAATCATATACAATACTTTCTAACTATACTCTAAACTATTAACACAATTACTCAAGGACACAGACCAATTGCAAATCATCAAGATATCACACTACAAAGAACCTATAATGAAATGAGAATCTACAAGGACCTGGACTAAAGAACCGAAAGTATCCTTACTCCTAAGCTAATTGAGGATGGAACAGAATATATAAGAGAAGTGAAAAGATAGAGATGACATGTTAGGACCCTTCTCAAGATACAATCTGATAATCACACACGTCTGTACTAAATCATGATACTCAGAATCCTCGCCAAGCCAGTAAGCAAGGCTACGATAAACGGTAGATTTTATAACAGGGTATGCACCTCTATAATCATGTCGTCTGGAATCCTTGCCATGCCGACTAGTATAGCTGCGAGAATTCTCAAATCTCATGACCAAGATATGTACATCCGAAGTTAGGTCTCTACGTTTCTGCCACGCCGGCCAATATAGCTGCGATAAACTCCAAGTTCCATAACCAAGTAGACGTTTACCTTCCCTGTTATTCCCGTCAACATATGTTATCAGAAAGGTACCATAATTCAGGCCGTAAAATTCATCTCGATATGAAAAATCAAAATCAGCGATGATCCAATAAAAATCAAATTCAATAACAAGGAGCAAGGATGAAGAAAAACAAGAGAAAATGATTTCAAGTTGACGTTTAAAACATGATTCCCAAGGGTCGTCACAAGAATCTCTCAAAAGTCCTAAGAAAAGAGATCAATATGACACTTGATAGGATATCATCAAGGAAGGACAATTTATTTTAAAATGCAAGAAGAGTTTGTCATGGTAAGCAAAAGATTAGAATTTTTCTAATATGTGATTAAGTAACTCCTATCATAACCTAGAACCTATATCCTAACAGCAGGCTCGTAATTAGCACTCTAAGTCGAGCACCATTACGAAATCGTACTAGTTGCGACTCTGACCTGCATGAGCCACCATAAAAACGTGTCACGACCCGCACCCTGTTTAGGGGCACGAGCACGTAGGTACGTCCAGCCTACACCGCAGTATCGACGGTAGAACGCTGTAAGGGTCATCTAGAATATATAGAATCTAAGACACAAATATAACCTGTCATCTCCGTACGGAGGAATATAACCACAACTCAATCATATAATTCTAAGGAAGATAAACACGATGATAAAGATAAAGATAAAGATAAAGATGAGATAAATAGTCTGAAACAACGCTGAGTCGCAATCACAAGTTCAGAGACTAAGACATAAAATAATATCCCAAAATAAATACTATAAGTCTCAAAGTATCAAACTGGAATGTAATCAAGACAAAATCTAGGTGAATTAGGTCACTACTGGCGGTACGTCCTCTACGAGCACCGGGTCCACAGGCTGGTCCTGGTCGTGGGCTCCATCTATGCCAAACCCGTAGTAGGTCGGACAATCTGCATCTAAATTCTCTAAAAAATAACGAAAGTTATCCTGTCAGGATATGTGCAAGTACAAACACCAACAGCAGTTCCATGTGAATTGACAAATACTATAAGAGACAATCATAATGAAATACAAGATGGAATATCAAGACTGAAAGTAAAACGGTACAAGAGAACTGGATATCATGTCATATGTGAGATATAAGATAAAACTGGAATATAAATAATGGAAAGTAATATGAGGTATGATGTAAACATAAAAATAAAGTGCCATGAGATATTAGAGCGTTATGTGATCACCTTGGGTCAAGATCAGGCTGTTTTATTTGACCGGCTATGCACACGTAGTATAATAGTATAGGGATCAGGTCGACCAAAATGAAAAGTTATGCACAAGTAGTATAACGTCAGGCTATACCCTACGTGTGGTGAGGGTGGAGCTATGCACAAGTAATAAACAAGTAGGAGTAATGATCACATAACCTCTAACAACTCCCCATCCCTGAATAGTATAATGGATCCAGACATGACAGGTCATAACACGGGATTCGAAGAGCAGGGGGCCAGCCCACTCTCAAATCGGTGTCTATACAAGTACAGGAAACAATATCGAATAATGTACTCATATACCGGGTAAACCGGGAATGATATCTCATGACGAGATTCACGTATACGAGTCCATGTATCCTCGTATCGAGAATCAAGTATAACACTACAACTGAATCAGATATAGTAGATATCAAAAAATGAAAACTATCAGATAATGTACTTGCCTGCTGTCCTGAGCTGAGAAAATCGAAACTACAACCCACTCAATGAGCCACGAACGGTCAACTCTCACAACTGACTCCTAATGCTGAAACAGACATTACCAATATTCTCAAAATAGTCAAATTAGCTAGAAACGCCTATCCATAAGTTCAATTCTAGACACAAGGACAAAACAGTAATTTCAGGTCAAAATGGTGTCCGTCGTTGGACCCACTTTGCACCAAAAAATGTGCTAGAACCTACTGTCTCTAAAGTCATCAAACTATATGTCTACATGTCCGATTTGATGAGACAAACCCAACCGTATGTCCAAAGTTGGATTCCGGTGGGCCGTGCACAAATTTGTCCGTTGGATCGGATCACGGACCCGCCAAAATAGCGTTATAATCGACCGTCTCAGAATCGGACCAAACTTGGCATACATGACCAGAAAAATGATACGGTCCTGTTGGTGCAAGTTTCGCCTCGATATGACGAGCGTGTACAAAGTAATTAACAAATATGCAAAGGGTCGATACGGTGAATTTTTGACGGATACGCATCAAATTCGTCGCGCACACGCGACCAATTTGAATTCCGTCAAATTCCACACATCCACGAAGTCGATACGCACCTTTCGATACTTTCAGTTCGCGACCACGTCGTCCGGATTGACGGGACGGACGGCGTATCGGGACAATTTTTCTAAAAATTCAGTTTTGAAAATCAGTTTTTTTCTCCAATTTCATAAACCAATAACTTTCTGTACAGTGCATAAAATTTAATTCTACAAAAAGGTTTTTAAAGCCCTATAGGTTGTCTACAAGTTTCTTTAAACCGATTTTGAAAACTCTTAACACGCTGGTCGCAAATCGGCCACGAATTTGGGGTTTCAGGACAGTTTCTAAACCCAAAAAATTGAGTTTTTTCTCAATTTTGGAACTCGTTTTTCGTCGCACATGATACGAATCGGCACGAACTATTTGAAAGGAATTAAAGGTGTATATGTTAGGATCATACCTGACTAAGTGGTTCGTAAAACGACAGAGCGAGGAAGGAGAAATCTATTTCCGAAGTTGGCTCTTCGCTGACAGTTTCCGTGCGCCGGTGGGCTGCTCGTTGCGCGTTTCCCGGCGATGGACGGCCGCGGGTTGGTCGACGGCGAAGTCGGGGTGCACGCTGGGTTGGGGGTGACAGCTAGGGTTTAGATTTTGTAAAAAAAAAAAACCTCTCTCTCTCTCTCTCTCTAATCACATATATATATTTGTATATAGAGCCGCGGGTTATACAAGGAAAGGGGGCACGCTCGATTTCTGTAAGCAGCAGCTGCAGCTGCTTTGCTTTGTGGGGGAGGGGGCGCGTGTGAGTTTGTTTGTTTTTGTTTATTAATCCTTTTTTTTCTTTTCTTTTTCTTTTCTTTCTTTCTTATAACCTTATATATATATATATATATATATATATATATATATATATATATATATATATATATATTTATATATATATATATATTTATATAAAATAATCCATTAATATTTACCTATTAATATTTATCCCATTAATACAAATATATATATTTATATATATATCCCATAAATGAAATAATACCTAAATATATATAAATAAAAATCAGAATTTATTTACAAACAAAAACTAAATATTTTATTTTATATATATTAAATATATTAAACTTTTATAAATAAAAACTTTATCAATAAAATACCTATTTAAATAATAATATAAAAACACTAACAATAATATTTAAATAATATTAAACAAATATTATAATTGACTATATCAACGCTATTCAGGAAAGTGGGGGTGACAGGTTTGGTCAACCAAGGGTGAAGAAGCTCTTCGAAAAGTTAACACTTTTTGGTGTAAGATGGAAGTCGGGGACAGGCATCCAAGAATTACTATAAGACTGATCGTTAGGGACTTCGGTCTTGGTCATGTCATTGATATCGGCAGGATCCCAGTGGTACAGGAGGTGCTACGCATGACAGCTAGCGTCGATATGGCGATCTAGGAGCTGGAGACAAAAGAAGATACAAACCAACTCGGAGGATTGGAGATCAGTGGCATGGGGGAGCAGGTATTCTGTCATGGGACGACATGCATGGAGTCCAATTGAGATCCCATGGTGTCAATACCCTCTCATTAGACTGGAATTGTTGGAGTCCAGTCTGAATTTGATTAGATTAGATTTGGATGTCCATAATTGGTATTGTGCTATTTTATGTATAATAGGATTCTTATTTTAGGAATTCTTGTTATGATCTAAAATAAGATATTGATGAAATATTTTAGGTATAATAGGATTCTTATTTGAGGGCTTCCTATTTAAGAAATCATATTATGACATAAAATAGGATTTTCTCATCCTATGTATATGGGGTGAGGGTGGAGGCACAAAGTACAACACAAAGTGAAGATTCGGGATGCTCTTCCACAAAAAAAATCTAAGAAAAAGTCCGTACTTTAGATCTCCATCCAAGACAAAAGGAAGAAGAAGATCTAATCGAGGAGTCTTTAACTTCGGTTAGGGAGATTGCTACGGGTTGGTGAGTGATCACAATTGTAATCTTCTATTTTTTTCTTGAGAGTGGTGAGGAAGTTGAACCTATTAGGGCAAAAGGTTCAACGTGAGTTTTGTTAATCTTGTAATTTTATCTGAATTATTAAAAATTGGGATTTGTCCAGGTGATGTACGTCATCTCCATATACTTGTCTTCATCTTGCGCTTAGTGTTCACTAGACGGTGGTTGATTTTGATCAGGTGGGTTGGCAAACACTTCTACTCGTGCCCAACAATAGATATCTTGATTTTGATCAGGTGGGTTGGCAAACACTTCCACTCTGTTTTGCTTTAAATTTAATTGTATTCATTCGTGTTCAGTTTACTATGAGTTTGTTTTTAGAGTTGTCGCGGGAGTAATGATTGTTAATTATTTCATAAATATTATATCGTGTGCTTTTCGCAATTGCTTGCAGAATAAAAGCAACTTTTTATTGTCCATATCATGACTTAGAGAAAATTGGTACATATTGATATTTTTTCAAATTTTGGTTTTTTTTACCAGGCGGAGATAAGAATGTAATATATTTTTAAACCATTTTGTTCACATAGCATTAATCTATTGTTTTGTTTTTGTCATCCAATAAATTTGACTATGATGTGATACTATCCAAACAAAATTATTTAAATTTTCCACAAAAGAAAATCATCAATTTTATGTTGTTTTCCTATAATCCAATTACATCCCTGGTACCACATGAATTCACATTTTGTAATAAATGCTTTTATTATAATACATAGAAAGATGTATGGCTAGTTTAGTTAAGAAGAATAACTATTTATCTATTTGGTAACTAAAACTAGGTTTTGCTAGAATGGTTGTAGGAATGGTTGTGGCCAGTACAGCTTATATATCATAAGTTTACAACAACAACAAAATAAAGAAGAAAAAAGAAAAAGCATGGGAGTTCAACATCGATATTTTAATACGATGGTGGCTTTGACTCGAGTACCAGTACTTTGAGAAATAAACTAGATAAGTGAACCTTTATCAGAAATGCCAAACCATGCGCGTCTAGTTAGATGACGCTATATTTTTCTCTGATGTTGGACCGTATTGTTAAATTCAGACGTCAGTTTCTGGTACAAGATATTTTTTAATCTGTGCATGCATATATGCATTACACATATTTTTTTTGTTGCTTCACCTATCAGTGCATGGATATATGCACCACCATCTATTTTTTTCATGCCTTCTAAGTTTTGTTTTCCCTATCATTTCAACTTGATTTCAAGCACAAAAAGACATACATAGAATAGATTCTGAACTTGCACATAATATCATAGTACTGATTTGGAGGGTTAATGGCATGGGAATAAAAGTAAAGCAAACAAAGCCATGTTTCTATATTAATGACTAAAGTATATGAAAATTAGTTGTTTGAGTTCTGTACCATCCCAAATGGGTGAATGCATGGCATGCATGTTGTACTGCATGTCCGAGAAAAACCAGTCGCCCGCGAATTAAATTTTCAAATTGCAGCGGGTTGCTATCCCTCAGAAGGCCAACAGTAATATATATATATATATATATATATATATATATATATATATATATATATATATATATATATATATATATATATATATATACCATCCTGAATGTTGGTTTTCATAGTTGCGCATATTTTAAAGTTGCAAACCTCTTATAAATTAGAAAAAGTTTAGAGTGTGTGCCGTAAGTTTGTCCAATCCATAGGGTGATTACGGATGTCTGGTTGTTCTACATAGACCTGAAGTTTTATAGACATATTTAATAGTTTAGAATGTTGCTACACACACAATACTTATCTATAGGATCTTTCTCCAACAAGAATACTAGATCGAATGTAGTATCCACGATAGCTTATCTTGCTCACATTAAGTAAAAGCTTTGACAAAGCATATTTTACCCAAAAAATACATAATGTGGTGTACTCTCATAATTCCAGAAGAATTTTATTGAGTTTTAAGGAAATAAGAAAAATGGGCAAACTTTGAGCAAGTGAAATAAGGAATAGTTTTGTGTAACCACTCGTTTAAGAGAACCAGAAGTTCGTCTAGATAGATTCTCCAGCTATTCAGTAGATATATACGTCACTCACATTAAGGATGTCAAGTCACATTCTATTATGAGCCAGAGCTCAATTCTATATCATGTGCCAGAAGCTTAATCTTAACGGTCCATTGTGAGCCAGAAGCTGAATGATCATATAACTTCTAAACTGTGATATTGTCGACAAGATACCCCAAAAATATGATGATTATCAAAACTAATTCGTGTGATCATCTCTTACCAAATTGCAGCATACACCATTGATCTCAAGAATAAGTTCATTTCTAAACCAAAAATTATGAAGATTGTATCTAAATAACTAGTAGCAAAGCTTCGGATTGAATTAGATGGTTTATGTTGGTATTATTTGAAACTATAATCTTGGCATCTATATTTTGTGAATTATAATTTCTATGTTTATTTTCTTAGATTATTATATCTTCTAGACATAAGATTTTTTTTGATCTATCTCGTTAATAAAACAGAATTCTCACAGTTAGGAGAAAATAGGAAGAAGATACATTATCACTCTAGAAGAACGTCGTGAATTATCGTTCTAGAAGAACGTCGAAAAGCATCATTCTGGAAGAACGTCGTAAAGAATCGTTCTAGAAGAACGTCTTGAATCATCGTTCTAGAAGAATGTTCTAAAATATCACTCCAGCAGAACATATCATGGCATACTTCTACACTATCTATTCTTGACTAAATTATGAGAACTTATTTTTTGTATTTCATTACAGATAAATTATTAGTTGCTTACTCGATTATGCTGTATAAATAGTTATACCAACTAAATATGAGTCTATTTTCTAATATCAATACCAAAAGAACCGAATAATACTAAAGGTTCTAAATATTCAGCTCTCAAGAAGAAGTGGCCGAATAATGCTAATTCTGAAGATTATTCCCTCCAAAAGAAGATGTCGAATAATATAACACACCCTAAATGCTCTTGAAGAAGCAACTCCTGCAGAAGCATCTCCTATAAAGAAAATTCAGGACGATCCGGAAGATGTCATGAACGAAAACTTCAATTTCTAAGATGGCATTATGAATTAGAATAAAAAGAAGGTGATGTAAATGAATGATAATATAAAATCACAAATAATCCTTGAATGTTAAAAAAAGGCTAAAGAAAAGATGCGAGATATCTCTCGCAAAATATGGAGTGTTCAGCCCTATAGTACAAAACCGGAAAAGAATAAATCTGGTTGATTTTGAACGGATGTTTGTCCTATATACAAAATCCAAAAGGAATAAACCTGATAGGTTTTGAATGGGTGTTTGTAACAAATAGAGACCTAAATGTATGAGAGCAATGTTAGCTCAAGGATTCTCGAAATGGTCATGAATAGAATATGAATAAATATATTCTTCGATCATGATAACCTAGACGATAAGATATATCCACAAAGGTCGAGAATTTAAATTTTTTTAGGTATATTCTTGAAGGATTTTTAATTACCATATTATTCTCGCAAATGAGCTATATATGGATTAAACCATCCAAAATAGTGTGATAGGCTCATTGAGTTTATGAAAAAATATCTGAACGGATTCATCATAATGGTTTTCTATAGAGTATCTTCTGAAGAGAAGATCTCTTTCTCCTGAAGGTAAGATCTCCTGAAGAGGTTAAAGTACCTCCTAAAGAGAAAATCTCCGGAAGAGATAGAAAATGTGATAATATCTCCCGAAGAGATAGGAAATCACCTGAAGAGAGAGAAAATCTTCCGAAGCGATAGAAAATCTCCTGAAGTGATAAAAAATCTCCCGAGAGATCTCAGAAGAGATAAACTCTAGAAGAGATAAATTTTTAGAAGAGATCTCATGTAATCTCATGCAAAGATGAATCTCTAGAAGAGATCTAATATAATCCCCTGAAGAGATAATATTAATCTCCTGTAGACAGAAGATAATTGTTACTCCCTATTTCCAGAATACGTATTTTTATACCTGTACTGCTTCAATATATTTATTTAATATTTATCATGTATTGTTCTGTATTTAAATTTTTTAATTTTACGCTAATTATTTTTCTGTATTTCAATTTCTGCTTTTACTTTGCTTTCGGGTTTGGCCTGGGTTGGTTTATTTTTCGGTCTTGGGTGGTTCAACATGAACCCAACCTACCACCACCCCCATTTAAGCCCCAAAATCTTTATCTCTCTTCATTACTACTTCTCCTTTACTCTTCTTCTTCCTCATAACTCTCCCACCAACCTAGGAGAGCTAGGCAAGTACAACTTGCTTCGTGATGGATTCCAATTTTTGTTGTTCCATTGTCTTTCTCACGAGATTCTTAGACACTTTAGTACTTAGTATTTTTAATTTCCATGGCTCATTTCTTGTAGATCTAAGTTTGTTGTATTTTCGAATTTCTTGGGTTTTGATCTATCTAACTTTGTTATTTTCAAGTTTTGATGGTTCCATGTTGTAGAGAATTTTGTTCTATCCCATTTTAACGTATGGAAGTCCGGATTCTGACCTTAGATGAAGGGTTTCTGGAGCTTGAAAGCCATGGCTGCCATAGTCCTTTTTCTCGAAAAATGGAGAAGAAGAACAGTGCTTGACCGTATGGACTTTCATGCGGCAAGTTTTTCCTTGGCCGCATGACTTGTGGCAATCTCGGCCGTATGGCATTGATTTGGCTTTCAGCCGCATAGGCCATGGTTCCAATTTCCTGGCCGCATAAGACTTTATCTTCAGCCGTATATGCATGTCACCCCTGGCCGCATAAGCGCTTCCATTCTCATACGGTTTTGCCGCGTGGACTTAGCCGCATGGTCTTGGCTGCTTAACTCCCAGCCGCATATCTCCTATGACCGTATTCTTTCAGCCGCATAGCTAATCCTTAACTCCTTGCCGCATATGCATGATTTACTTGGACCGCATAGGTTATGGTTCCCTTTGAGCCGCATGAGACTCGTTCCCTTCGAGCCGCATGAGACTCAGTTTTCTGAGCCGAATGAGATTCAGTCCCCCGAGCCGTATGGCCCGTGGCAGTCTTGGCCGCATGGCATGATTGGCTCTTGGCCACATATGACTGTTTTTTTCAGCCGCATGAGTTGAGTTCCATAGCCGCATGAATTGCTTCCCCATAGCCGCATAATTTTGTTTGCCTTTGGCCGTATGGCACTTAGCAGCTCCCAGCCACATGAGACCCTACTTTGCTTGCCGCATAAGCCTCTAGCCGCATGGACTTGGACGGCTGCTTGGTTCCTGGGCTGCATGAGATTTTGGACCTGATTCTGGCCGCATAGAAGGATCCTGACTTACCCGACCGCATAGATGGGCATCCATCTATTGCCATAGTGCCTTTTAGCTAATTTTTGTCCCGAATTGACCTTGTTTGACATTGATTGTGACCTTGATTAATAATTGATCATGCGTTCCAAGTTGGAACTAAGAGACTGGCTTGTCGTCTTATTGAATTGAATGAGACACGTTCATACTAACTATGAACTATTGCAATCGATTGACCGATCCCGAATATTGGCATATGGGCACGTGCATGCTTTAATTTATTTTTTACAAAAGCAGCATGTGTACTTCATGGTCAAGGCATGATTATTTCGTGGCTAGGTTTGATTGTTGCATTACGCTATGTAAGGCCTACAACCTAACCGCACAGGCATCATTATAGAGTTATGCATATCGTACTTGTACGAAAGTACTCATTCTGAATGATCATGATCCACGACATAGGATTTTACTTAACATAGAGGCTCCTAAGTTAGATAAAATAATGATTGCATGGAGAGAATGGATTCCCAAGTTCTTACATGGCAGCCATCCTTGGGATAATTATTGTTCCGACATGCCCGCTGGTTCCCACAGATACTTCAAATCTGCAACACGGGCAGGGAGCGGTATCTGCTTATATTATTTATTGTATATTGATGACGGGCGTCCCTCTGGGACTCGTCTAAATTCATGATTGGCACAATTGATTGATTGGGTAGAATAGCCTTGCTTGTATATAGTAAGAACTGAGGAATCCTTATTGCATATTTCTAAGGTAACTTGGAACTCATATTAGCAAGCTGTAGTAGTTGTATGGCCGTTTTAGTTGACTTGTTTGTATAATGTACCTACTCCGTTAACTATCGAGATGATCAGAATATCAAGACATGACGGATCAACTTCTGTCCTTGTTTGGTTAGGAAGTTGGTTTGAAGTGTCGTGATGTTATGTGAATCCCGGTAGCAAGCGGAGACTAATTATTATATTCTTAATTTTCATCACTGGTTCTAATTCCTCATATCGTGCTTCCTTGGGTACTTGCTATTAGAGGTCTAACCTCTCTGGTTTTGCAGGGCCAGATTTAGAGCCGGTCCCCGAGGACTCAGCTTACTTCCACCTCCAAGATGGTCAATACTAGAGGAATGATCGCAGGAGGACACGAGTGGGTTCCTTACTTCCCCGCTCATTTTGTTACTTACTTTATACTTTACCGTTTGGCACCGACATGTTAGTCGGATTGTCTTGTACTTACTTTTACATAATTGTAACTAAGTCAGACTGCAGCTGATAACAATTGTGTATACCTTGCTATATTATCTGGCTAAGTTTTGTATAGCCATATCTCAAGAACATTTTGACCAAACGTTTGGGATGCCTTATTGCTTATCTTACATGTTCTCTATTTACTGTTTATTGTTTGAATGATTGAGACAATAGATGTTGAGTAACCCTAGTAAGACTTTCATGTAGTATGTACCCCCTTGTCTTTTAGACATCATTGATCGTATTATATGGTATTCATCTACCCGTAATACGTAGCTAGCTGAGTCATTCTCCCGCTCTCCAGTATTCTGGTTCTGGGGCGTGATAAGGTTTTAGTGGTGGCCCATGCAGGTCGGGTTTCAGACTTGTGGGGTGTTTTGATTTATAGGATGTTTCAATCACACATGTTTTTCCTTGATCTCATGATTCGTTACTCTCGACTCTAGTTTGACCTTCCAGTATCCTTGGACTTCATTGATCTTTTCTGTCCGATCGTTTGATTGGTCTCTTGTCCCTTTTCTTAGGGGCACCTCCTCCGTATCTGTCAGAACTGGACAACAGCAACAAGGACAACATGGACAACCTGACCCTGTTGGTCAGCAACACGGGCCAGTGCTACCTCAAGAGGCTATCCAAGAAGAAGTAATAGTGGAACCAGCAGCTGGACGGCAGTATCCGGAAGTTCCAACACCACCAATAGTTCCACCTACCCCTGTGAAAGTGGACACACCAGCCCTTCTGGAGATCATGAGAGGGATGATAGCTACTCAGCAATATCAGATGTTGGCCCAGCAACGCATGCACGCTCAGTTACAAGAGCAGAATGTGTTGCTCAACCAAGGGTTGCAGACGGCTTTGGAAAGAGGGGCGAGGACAGATTCAGGAGCATCAACCAGTTTTTGCAAGTACAACCCCCGTCGTTTCGAGGACACGGAAGATGCCATTTCAGCAGATGCATGGCTTAAGGACATTGAGGCTATTTTGACGGCGACTAAGGTTCCGACAGAAGAACGTATGGATCTAGTGAAGTTGTTACTTCAGGATCTCGTACGTGATTGGTGGGAATCAGAGGAAGTGGGCATCAGACGTCCTGTTGCTTGGGACGATTTTTTTTCGAGATTCAAGACGAAGTACTATGGAGTTATGGCACAGTTTGAGCTACAACAAAAATTTATCAACCTCAAGCAGGCTGGCAAGATAGTGTATGCTTATACAGCAGAGTTCTGCAGACTGAGTAGGTTCACCCCAGAGATGGTAGCAACGGAGAGCCAGAGGGCTATGAGGTTTCAGCAAGGGTTTCATCTTGAGCTCTTGCAATTGATAGAAGGGCACAATTATTAGACTTTTGAAGAAGTGTTGACGGCAACCCGAAGGTATGAGATCACCATTCAGAGGATCGCAGCAGGGACTGGAGGTCAAAATAGATCTCATAATCAGATTGAAGAAGGAGGGAGAGTAGCACCCCGAGATACACTATCCCTTGGCGTTCGGATTCACGATGTGGCGATGCGAGGGCCGGCACCACCAGCAAGGCAGCAGCAGCAGTAGAGGAAGAACCAGCAACCCCCAGCAGGCTGCACTTATTATGGGAAGGTAGGGCACACTAGAGATGTGTGTCGGATATTGAAAGGGCAGTGTTTGATATGTGGAAGTCCAGATCATCGAGTTTCCACCTGTCCCATGAATTCGAGGTCAGGAGGACCAGTATAACAATTTCCTGCTCTGCCAGCACCAGGGGCAGGCCAGTATCGAGGACCAGCGGTAGCAGTGAGACCGTTAGAACAACGCCCGTTCATGTCGCAGGCTCAGATGTTTCGGCATCAGGGACCACCGATGCAACAGTAACAACACAGACCACCCCAGCATCACCAAGGCAGAGGCCAGCAGCAGCACCAAGCTAGGCCGCAGCATGGGAACCAACAAAGAGGTCGAGGACAGGCATTCAATCTGTCCTTGGAAGAGGCATTGGCATCGAAAGATGTTGTGGCAGGTAAAATTCTCGTCGCCTCATATCCCGCAGTAGCATTGTTTGATTTGGGAGCATCACACTCATTTATATCTACATAATTTGTGGCACGACTAGGAATGGAGTTCGAGGCATTGCCAGAGAGGTTGAATATACTCACTGGTAATGGGCTCGTAGGAGTTAGTAGAGTTATTCTAGCATGTAGCGTTGTAGTTTGCGGGCATTCCTTACCCGTCAGGTTGATAGAATTTTCTGTTGAAAATTTCGACGTTATCTTAGGCATGGACTGGCTGAAAGACAGTCATACGATAATAGATTGTCGTAGAGGGAGTGTATCTTTTAATATTCCAGGCATGAAGCGGTTCACCTTAGTCAGATCTGTGTCAACGCAACAAGAGCAAGGAGTAGTAACGGCATTGGAAGAAGTTCATGTTCCGAAGGTAGTTGAAGAGTTTCTAGATGTATTTTTCGAAGAACTTCCAGGTCTACCACCGGTTAGGGATATTGAGTTCAGTATAGAATTGGCACCTGGAACCGAACCGATATAAGATCGAGTTTACAGAATGGCAGATTCAGAGCTGGCCAAGGTGTATCAGCACAAAGAGGAACTGAAGGAGAAGAGGTTCATTCGAGCCAGCATATCACCATGGGCAGCACTAGTAGTACTTGTGGGAAAGAAGGATGGGTCATCAAGATTGTACATTGACTACAGAAAGCTCAATGCGGCAATAGTAAAGAACAAGTACCCACTACTCAGGATCGATGACTTGTTTGATCAGTTGAGCAGAGCTAGAGTTTTCTCCAAGATAGATCATCGGTTAGGGTATCATCAAGTGAGGGTTCGGAAGGAGGATATTCCCAAGACAGCATTCAGGTCAAAGCATAGGCATTATGAATTGTTAGTAATACCGTTTGGTTTGACCAATGCTCCAGCAATATTTATGGATTTGATGAACCGCATCTTTATGCCGTACTATCAATTTGTCGTTGTGTTTCTCGACGACATTCTCGTATACTCTGCTAGTGAAGAGGAGCATGAAGACCACCTTCGAAAAGTGTTACAGGTTCTGAGAGAGAACTGGTTGTATGCCAAGCTCAGCAAGTGTGAGTTCTGGATGGATCATATTTCATTTTTGGGATACTGTCACGACCCGCACCCACTGTGAGAGTACGAGAACGTAACAATGCCCAGCCTATGCCGCAGTGTCGGCGGTAGAACGCTGTCCTAGGTCAACATACATCTAGCAATATAATAATAAGCAGTAAATGAACTCAATCACAACTAAGGAGGAAGAGAACACAATATGATATAGAACTCAAGGAAATACTGAAGATGGAAAAGTCTAAGATAATATCCCAGCAAATATCCAGAGTACATATCTCAGCTTACAGAAGGAAAGAAAATATACAACTCAACATCTCTGAACAGAAGTAAGACTAACTAAACAGACTCAAGACAACATGGAAATAAGATAAGGCCTAACTAAACTAGTCTAGGCAGTGGGGTGAAGTCCTCAGCTAGAGCTATCCGAAGAAAGTATCCTCCCAGGCCTCCTCCTCGTCCTCTGTAATATTTTCAACAGGTCCAGTCAGGACAGGAGCGAGTACAGTACATCTCAACAGTTCATAGCAGGTTAGAAAATATAATCATGCAGTAAAGTAAGATATAGATACTGAAGAAATGCAGTATGTAAACAGAGAGAGAAACTGTAATAGAAATATCTACTATAAGTAAAGAGCTAATAGTGACTAGTGAGTCAGAGTAAAATATAAACATGTGAATGGCATAGGAGATTCATGACTACAGCTAAGAGAGTGATTCATGACTACAGCTACTGGGATAATATTCACATGTCTATTTCCACTCCCCCATCCCCAATCGATACACAAAGATCTGTTCAAGTTATGTTAAGATTCGTGAAACTTCACATGGCTCATAAAATGAGTGATACGTGAAGGTGATTCATGGGGGCTCTGTGAACATGAGAGTACATGTGTCACAGGCGGTTCGTGAATCAGAGGAAGCATAGAGATACGTGATGATTTGTGAAACGCACAAAACATGCTGTAACCGATGCTCCTGAGGGGGATAACATCTCATGAAAAGATCCATATAGTACCAATCCGTGTGACCAACGTGACAGTATCAATTAAAGTAATTTAAAGCAGGAAAATAATTATAAGCAGGATATAAAATGATCAGAGAATGTACTCGCCTCGTATCTGAATGTCTGAAGTAAATGTACTGTCCGAAGAGAGGTGTCTGGCTCCTAATCAGAACAGCACAAGTCACAACAAGTCTAAAATGATATAATGAAGTCCTAATATGCATTCTACATGATCCTAGGTCAATCTAGGCCAAAGTTAACTCTTGGTCAACTCTGTCAACCTAGAGTCAAACCTAGTCAATAGTCAAATCTAGGTCCCACCAAACCATTCTAGGTTCTAACAAGTCTCCTCTAGATTATACTATGGCTAATAGCCTATTTAGGATACATCTATCCAACACCCTATAACCCACAACACAACATTATCATCTATACTACATTAGCCTTATGACATTCCATACTCTATGACATCATAACACAACCCCACACATCATTACACATATCAAGACACCATATATACCATATATATTAAATTACACATACACATCTATAGAAAGGCATGTATTTATATATCTAATGTATATACAAAATCATATATAGGCATCCTATATATAACACTCAAAATGTAATTGCATAAACATATGAAAGAGGGGGCAACTACTAGTGTGTGTGTGTATCATGAGAGGCTAAAACTGTGAGAAACATGTGTGTGAAACAAACATTCCCCAACCAATTACAATTGACAGTTATCTATTAAAGCTCAGATTTAACATTGAAACCAAAAACAGTTTAACAATGAATTCTTCCTTGACCAAAACAGTTAACAACTTGAGCTATTCATTCAGTTTACAGTGGGTTAAAATGCAGGAAAATATCAGCTACAACTAATCATTAAGATAACAATTCTCAGGTTTTTATCTAACAGTGGCAGTAGCCTATACAAACACATATTCTCAGTTTAAAACATTTAATCTCAGGTTCCCGTGATCAAGAACAGTGAGCAATATGAACTATCATTCCAGTTTTGCAGTGAGTTAAAAACAGGAAAGGATAGCAGTGGTTAATACAATATGGTTCAGGGCCATTGCCAGGTTTAGCATTAGTACATGACAGTACAACTAGTTAACCAACTTCCTATCTAACTCAAGTTTAAATACAACAACAAACTTCCAATTTCCAGTTAACAGCCTACAATATCATCATCTCAGGTTTGCATGAAGTAAAGGAAATCAATTATCAATAGTTCAAGGGAACTATAACTCAGGTTCCAATTATTCCCAGGTAACTTTCACTCAATAGTTTAAGAACAAAAACTGGAATAATCATTAGGTGAATCCCAAAACAGTGAATAAATGGAATGAATCGAAGAGCAACTAGATTAGGATTTAATCAGTGAAGAACAACTTAAATGCAACATGGAGCAATTGGAGTTAGAAGGAACAAACACTACATTAATTCCTGTTCTTACACAGGAACACAGTTCACACCTTGATGAACAACCAAACTGTCAAAATTCTACATACACAATCCCCAAGCCAATTTCAAATGCAAAAACCTATCTAACACATTACATGACATGTTGGTTCAATTTAAATGGAGAAACATAACAGGAAATAGGAAATTAATTTGTTGGAAAAACTGGAAAAAAAGATAGTATCACAAGTATCAGAGGTTACACTATCCTATGCAAATTCGAACCCAAACACCAACTAAAACCCAAACAAATGTGTAGCAGAGATTTAACATGGGGATTAAGATCTATTTAGTCATTAAACAACATTTAAAATCATTTAAATACGATTTAACACAACCAAACACACACTGCACACACACGCACACAGCCATTCCCCGTGTACCCTTAATACCGTGTCCGACACGACACGAGGACTCGTGAAACTTGACGAGCCTCGTGTCAGTCATTGCCCCTAACCACAGACCAATTTTCGTGTGTCCACGACGCGTGTCCAGCGCACAGTAGCCCCCGAGTAACAGGGGAGCTACAGTGCCGCGCACGCACGCCCGCACACGCGTGTCCCGTGTTCCCCACGACACGACACGACTCACAAATCAACACAGGACACTGGGAAACCCTAGACGACACTTAGATCTAACTTTCCATTCAAATAGAATAGGAAAACTCGATCGAACGGTCCTTTGGGATATTTCGTCGAGCACCTAGACTAGGTCTCTGATACGTGTCCGATATGGACACGAAACGAGACCAAAACTTAGGGTTGGTCTTCCCTACAGTTGGGTGAGGGCTAGGGGACCCTAGAAATGATTTTTACAGGATTTAAGAGGCATTACAAAGGATTATACCTATAGATGTTCCAAGCTCCAAAAAGCACCAAAGAAGAGGATCCTTCAAAGCACCAAAAGCTCCCCAAATTGTTTGCTCCCTGTCAAAACTCAATCCCAACAGCAAGAGCACAATATTTAGAGAATATAAGAATTTGTTTGAAGGAAAAAGGACTTAATTTGGATTTACTATGAATTTGTGAAGATGGAACTTACCCCTTTTCTAAAACTTGATGAACCCTAAGAGAGAGGCTAGCCCTAATCCCTAGGAGAGTATTTATAGAGGGGGGGGGCTGTCATGTGGCTGGCCATAGGGTTTAGATCTAGGGTTTTGGCTAGTTGGTTGAGTCCTAATTAGTTTAAGTCATGGTTTTGACTTGTGACTTCACAAGCCATTCTTAGACCAACTAATTCCTAATTCGAGTTCTAATGAATCACTAACCACTAACTTGAGTCACACTAGGTTAGACTAGGGTCCACTTGACCTAACCAAACCCAACTAACTATGGTTAGTTCCTAGGTTGGTCTACATGAGTCAAAACTAGTCAAAAATTAAACTAGTCCAAATAAATCCAAAATAAATCCTAAAAATTTCCATAAATTCTAATTAATACTAATAAATCTAAATAACCCTAAAAATGTCAAAAAATACCCTAATCACATGGCTAGGCTCTAGGGTAGGCAGTATCTACTAATCACTAGCACAACACCAAAATCACAAGTCATAAATTTAAATAGTTTAAAATTAATTAAAAATCACTAAAAATTCTAATATAAAATCAATATCATTAATTAATAATTATAATTACAAAATTTCAAAATTACCCTCATTTTAGAAACTGGGTGTTACAATCCTACCCACCTTATAAAAATTTCGTCCTCGAAATTAAGATGGTAGCAGGCCTTCTAGGTTAAACCCCCAACAATCATAGTCTCAGAATCTACCTTAAACATACAGTTGAAAAGTGTAATCTATGGGGTCATGGCATGCAATATCAGTCCGTGGTCTCTTCTAGTTATACCAACCATGCTACAGTACTAGGCAATCACAAGGCATCAAAACATACAAGCAAGGGATGCATCAAAATTCTCAAAAAGGAATACTAAGGTTAGGTCAAACTCACCTCCAGCTAGGTCTGAGAACCAGAACTCCCTCCTGGAAGCAGGGCCCTGGTCGGGGCAGGTATAGCAGGGCAGTGCTGTATCCAGTGTGCAGCTGAACCACAGATTAGGCACAATCCTAGTCTCTTCCTACAGTTGTTTCGCTTGTGTCCAGACTTCTTGCAGTAGGCACAGATTGGCTCCGGCTCAGCTGGCCTCTGCTGGACAGGAGACTGGGCTGGGTATGATGATATAGGCTGGATAAATAGGTACTCCTCAGACTCTGGGTAGGACTGGGTACTGCTCCTCGTCCTCTTGGAGCTAGGCTCTCCTCCTAGAAGCACAGAGTCCCGCAGACGTAGCAACCTCTGGATTTGCTCCCTCATGGCCTCGTCATGAACTCTCTGTGACTCCATCATCCTTTCTTGGAAAAATGCAAACACCTGGGCTGCATCAAGTAGCAAACCTCCGGGTGGTACAGTAGGGAGTACAGAGGGTAGGGAAGGGCTCTCGGTCTCAGACAAATCCGCAGCTCTCTCCTGAACGACAGGAGATGAAGGAAGACTCTCTGGCGAGGCTACCACCATCTCCTCAATGGCAGGAGGTGCCACCACCCCATGATCAGATAGAGGGATAACTACCTCCTGAACAGTAGGAGGTGGAGGCACACTCTCAGTAGCTGCAGCTGCTCTCAGGCGACGGGCTCGGGTCATGGGTGCCATACTGAAAGAAAGAGAAAGGAAATAAAATATAAATCAATCATCAAGGCTAAAAACTAGTAAATATCAACAAAGGAGAACTAGCTACAAGAATTACTATTTAAAGCCAGGCTATACTATCATTCCTAAGACAAGGGCCTAATCACAAGTCATCAAGTTATCACACTAAGAAAGAACTACATATATATAAGCTCTATAAAGCTAAGAAGATCTCTACTCCTAGATTATTTAATGATGGAAACGATTTATAATAACTGGAATGAAGATAGAGACGATATATTTAAGAAACTTTCCAAGATACAATATGATAATCATATGCGTCTGTCCAAAAATCATGATACTCAGAGTCCTCGCCACACTAGTAAGCAAGGCTGCGATAAACAGTAGAGTACATAACAGGGGCATGCACCTCTATAATCATATCGTCTGGAATTTTCGCTATGCCGACTAGTATAGCTGCGAGGAATTCCAAATCTCATAACCAAGATACGTACATCCGAAGTCAGGTCTCTATGTTTCCGCCACGCCAGCTAATATAGCTGCGATAAACTCTAGGTTCCATAACCAAGTAGACGTTTTACCATCCCTGTATTCCCGTCGTCATATGTTATCAGAAAAATATCGTAACTCGGGCCATAAAAATTCATCTCGATAGGAAAATCAAATCAACAACGATCCAACAAAATCAAATTCAATAATCAAGGAGTGAGAGCAACAAGCAAGGGTAATGATTTAAATCAAAGTTTAACAAGATTCTCTAGGGTCGTCCCAGGAATCTTTCAAGAAATCCTAACAGTGATTGAGTACCTTCAAAATATGTATCCTAATTCTACTGCAGGCTATAGTGATACTCTAGTTCGAATACCACTACATAAACTCGACCTGCATGGGGCACCACTAAAAATGTGTCATGACCCGCACCCACTGTGAGGGTACGAGAACGTAACAACGCCCAGCCTACGCCGCAGTGTCGGCGGTAGAACGCTGTCCTAGGTCAACATACATCTAGCAATATAATAATAAGCAGTAAATGAACTCAATCACAACTAAGGAGGAAGAGAACACAATATGATATAGAACTCAAGAAAATACTAAAGATGGAAAAGTCTAAGATAATATCCCAGCAAATATCCAGAGTACATATCTCAGCTTACAGAAGGAAAAAAAAATATACAACTCAACATCTCTGAACAGAAGTAAGACTAACTAAACAGACTCAAGACAACATGGAAATAAGATAAGGCCAAACTAAACTAGTCTAGGCAGTGGGGTGAAGTCCTCAGCTAGAGCTATCCGAAGAAAGTATCCTCCCAGGCCTCCTCCTCGTCCTCTGTAATATTTTCAACAGGTCCAGTCAGGACAGGAGCGAGTACAGTACATCTCAACAGTTCATAGCAGGTTAGAAAATATAATCATGCAGTAAAGTAAGATATAGATACTGAAGAAATGCAGTATGTAAACAGAGAGAGAAACTGTAATGGAAATATCTACTATAAGTAAAGAGCTAATAGTGACTAGTGAGTCAGAGTAAAATATAAACATGTGAATGGCATAGGAGATTCATGACTACAGCTAAGAGAGTGATTCATGACTACAGCTACTGGGATAATATTCACATGTCTATTTCCACTCCCCCATCCCCAATCGATACACAAAGATCTGTTCAAGTTATGTTAAGATTCGTGAAACTTCACATGGCTCATAAAATGAGTAATACGTGAAGGTGATTCATGGGGGCTCTGTGAACATGAGAGTACATGTGTCACAGGCGGTTCGTGAATCAGAGGAAGCATAGAGATACGTGATGATTTGTGAAACGCACAAAACATGCTGTAACCGATGCTCCCGAGGGGGATAACATCTCATGAAAAGATCCATATAGTACCAATCCGTGTGACCAACGTGACAGTATCAATTAAAGTAATTTAAAGCAGAAAAATAATTCTAAGCATGATATGAAATGATCAGAGAATGTACTCGTCTCGTATCTGAATGTCTGAAGTAAATGTACTGTCCGAGGAGAGGTGTCTGGCTCCTAATCAGAACAGCACAAGTCACAACAAGTCTAAAATGATATAATGAAGTCCTAATATGCATTCTACATGATCCTAGGTCAATCTAGGCCAAAGTCAACTCTTGGTCAACTCTGGTCAACCTAGAGTCAAACCTAGTCAATAGTCAAATCTAGGTCCCACCAAACCATTCTAGGTTCTAACAAGTCTCCTCTAGATTATACTATGGCTAATAGCCTATTTAGGATACATCTATCCAACACCCTATAACCCACAACACAACATTATCATCTATACTACATTAGCCTTATGACATTCCATACTCTATGACATCATAACACAACCCCACACATCATTACACATATCAAGACACCATATATACCATATATATTAAATTACACATACACATCTATAGAAAGGCATGTATTTATATATCTAATGTATATACAAAATCATATATAGGCATCCTATATATAACACTCAAAATGTAATTGCATAAACATATGAAAGAGGGGGCAACTACTAGTGTGTGTGTGTATCATGAGAGGCTAAAACTGTGAGAAACATGTGTGTGAAACAAACATTCCCCAACCAATTACAATTGACAGTTATCTATTAAAGCTCAGATTTAACATTGAAACCAAAAACAGTTTAACAATGAATTCTTCCTTGACCAAAACAGTTAACAACTTGAGCTATTCATTCAGTTTACAGTGGGTTAAAATGCAGGAAAATATCAGCTACAACTAATCATTAAGATAACAATTCTCAGGTTTTTATCTAACAGTGGCAGTAGCCTATACAAACACATATTCTCAGTTTAAAACATTTAATCTCAGGTTCCAGTGATCAAGAACAGTGAGCAATATGAACTATCATTCCAGTTTTGCAGTGAGTTAAAAATAGGAAAGGATAGCAGTGGTTAATACAATATGGTTCAGGGCCATTGCCAGGTTTAGAATTAGTACATGACAGTACAACTAGTTAACCAACTTCCTATCTAACTCAAGTTTAAACACAACAACAAACTTCCAATTTCCAGTTAACAGCCTACACTATCATCATCTCAGGTTTGCATGAAGTAAAGGAAATCAATTATCAATAGTTCAAGGGAACTATAACTCAGGTTCCAATTATTCCCAGGTAACTTTCACTCAATAGTTTAAGAACAAAAACTGGAATAATCATTAGGTGAATCCCAAAACAGTGAATAAATGTAATGAATCGAAGAGCAACTAGATTAGGATTTAATCAGTGAAGAACAACTTAAATGCAACATGGAGCAATTGGAGTTAGAAGGAACAAACACTACATTAATTCATGTTCTTACACAGGAACACAGTTCACACCTTGATGAACAACCAAACTGTCAAAATTCTACATACACAATCCCCAAGCCAATTTCAAATGCAAAAACCTATCTAACACATTACATGACATGTTGGTTCAATTTAAATGGAGAAACATAACAGGAAATAGGAAATTAACTTGTTGGAAAAACTGGAAAAAAAGATAGTATCACAAGTATCAGAGGTTACACTGTCCTATGCAAATTCGAACCCAAACACCAACTAAAACCCAAACAAATGTGTAGCAGAGATTTAACATGGTGATTAAGATCTATTTAGTCATTAAACAGCATTTAAAATCATTTAAATACGATTTAACACAACCAAACACACACTGCACACGCACGCACACAGCCATTCCCCGTGCACCCTTAATACCGTGTCCGACACGACACGAGGTCTCATGAAACTTGACGAGCCTCGTGTCAGTCATTGCCCCTAACCACAGACCAATTTTCGTGTGTCCACGACGCGTGTCCAGCGCGCAGTAGCCCCCGAGTAGCAGGGGAGCTACAGTGCCGCGCGCGCACGCACGCACACGCGTGTCCCGTGTTCCCCACGACACGACACGACTCACAAATCAACACAGGACACTGGGAAACCCTAGAAGACACTTAGATCTAACTTTCCATTCAAATAGAATAGAAAAACTCGATCGAACGGTCCTTTGGGACATTTCGTCGAGCACCTAGACTAGGTCTCTGATACGTGTCCGATATGGACACGAAACGAGACCAAAACTTAGGGTTGGTCTTCCCTACAGTTGGGTGAGGGCTAGGGGACCCTAGAAATGATTTTTACAGGATTTAAGAGGCATTACAAAGGATTATACCTATAGATGTTCCAAGCTCCAAAAAGCACCAAAGAAGAGGATCCTTCAAAGCACCAAAAGCTCCCCATATTGTTTGTTCCCTGTCAAAACTCAATCCCAACAGCAAGAGCACAATATTTAGAGCCTATAGGAATTTGTTTGAAGGAAAAAGGACTTAATTTGGATTTATTATGAATTTGTGAAGATGGAACTTACCCCTTTTCTAAAACTTGATGAACCCTAAGAGAGAGGCTAGCCCTAATCCCTAGGAGAGTATTTATAGAGGGGGGGCTGTCATGTGGCTGGCCATAGGGTTTAGATCTAGGGTTTTGGCTAGTTGGTTGAGTCCTAATTAGTTTAAGTCATGGTTTTGACTTGTGACTTCACAAGCCATTCTTAGACCAACTAATTCCTAATTCGAGTTCTAATGAATCACTAACCACTAACTTGAGTCACACTAGGTTAGACTATGGTCTACTTGACCTAACCAAACCCAACTAACTATGGTTAGTTCCTAGGTTGGTCTACATGAGTCAAAACTAGTCAAAAATTAAACTAGTCCAAATAAATCCAAAATAAATCCTAAAAATTCCCATAAATTCTAATTAATACTAATAAATCCAAATAACCCTAAAAATGTCAAAAATACCCTAATCACATGGCTAGGCTCTAGGGTAGGCAGTATCTACTAATCACTAGCACAACACCAAAATCACGTCATAAATTTAAATAGTTTAAAATTAATTAAAAATCACTAAAAATTCTAATATAAAATAAATATCATTAATTAATAATTATAATTACAAAATTTCAAAATTACCCTTATTTTAGAAACTGGGTGTTACAATCCTACCCACCTTATAAAAATTTCGTCCTCGAAATTAAGATGGTAGCAGGCCTTCTAGGTTAAACCCCCAACAATCATAGTCTCAGAATCTACCTTAAACATACAGTTGAAAAGTGTAACCTATGGGGTCATGGCATGCAATATCAGTCTCTGGTCTCTTCTAGTTATACCAACCATGCTACAGTACTAGGCAATCACAAGGTATCAAAACATACAAGCAAGGGATGCATCAAAATTCTCAAAAAGGAATACTAAGGTTAGGTCAAACTCACCTCCAGCTAGGTCTGAGAACCAGAACTCCCTCCTGGAAGCAGGGCCCTGGTTGGGGCAGGTATAGCAGGGCAGTGCTGCATCCAGGGTGCAGCTGAACCACAGATTAGGCACAATCCTAGTCTCTTCCTACAGTTGTTTCGCTTGTGTCCAGACTTCTTGCAGTAGGCACAGATAGGCTCCGGCTCAGCTGGCCTCTGCTGGACAGGAGACTGGGCTGGGTATGATGATATAGGCTGGATAAATGGGTACTCCTCAGACTCTGGGTAGGACTGGGTACTGCTCCTCGCCCTCTTGGAGCTAGGCTCTCCTCCTAGAAGCACAGAGTCCCGCAGACGTAGCAACCTCTGGATTTGCTCCCTCATGGCCTCGTCATGAACTCTCTGTGACTCCATCATCCTTTCTTGGAAAAATACAAACACCTGGGCTGCATCAAGTAGCAAACCTCCGGGTAGTACAGTAGGGAGTACAGAGGGTAGGGAAGGGCTCTCGGTCTCAGACAAATCCGCAGCTCTCTCCTGAACGACAGGAGATGAAGGAAGACTCTCTGGCGAGGCTACCACCATCTCCTCAATGGTAGGAGGTGCCACCACCCCATGATCAGATAGAGGGATAACTACCTCCTGAACAGTAGGAGGTGGAGGCACACTCTCAGTAGCTGCAGCTGCTCTTAGGCGACGGGCTCGGGTCATGGGTGCCATACTGAAAGAAAGAGAAAGGAAATAAAATATAAATCAATCATCAAGGCTAAAAACTAGTAAATATCAACAAAGGAGAACTAGCTACAAGAATTACTATTTAAAGCCAGGCTATACTATCATTCCTAAGACAAGGGCCTAATCACAAGTCATCAAGTTATCACACTAAGAAAGAACTACATATACATAAGCTCTATAAAGCTAAGAAGATCTCTACTCCTAGATTATTTAATGATGGAAACAATTTATAATAACTGAAATAAAGATAGAGACGATATATTTAAGAACCTTTCCAAGATACAATCTGATAATCATATGCGTCTGTCCAAAAATCATGATACTCAGAGTCCTCGCCACACTAGTAAGCAAGGCTGCGATAAACAGTACAGTACATAACAGGGGCATGCACCTCTATAATCATGTCGTCTGGAATTCTTGCTATGCCGACTAGTATAGCTGCGAGGAATTCCAAATCTCATAACCAAGATACGTACATACGAAGTCAGGTCTCTATGTTTCCGCTACGCCAGCTAATATAGCTACGATAAACTCTAGGTTCCATAACCAAGTAGACGTTTTACCATCCCTGTATTCCCGTCGTCATATGTTATCAGAAAAATATCGTAACTCGGGCCATAAAAATTCATCTCGATAGGAAAATCAAATCAACAACGATCCAACAAAATCAAATTCAATAATCAAAGAGTGAGAGCAACAAGCAAGGGTAAAGATTTAAATCGAAGTTTAACAAGATTCTTTAGGGTCGTCCCAGGAATCTTTCAAGGAATCCTAACAGTGATTGAGTACCTTCAAAATATGTATCCTAATCCTACTGCAGGCTGTAGTGATACTCTAGTTCGAATACCACTACATAAACTCGACCTGCATGGGCCACCACTAAAAACGTGTCACGACCCGCACCCACTGTGAGGGTACGAGAACGTAACAACGCCCAGCCTACGCCGCAGTGTCGGCGGTAGAATGTTGTTCTAGGTCAACATACATCTAGCAATATAATAATAAGCAGTAAATGAACTCAATCACAACTAAGGAGGAAGAGAACACAATATGATATAGAACTCAAGGAAATACTAAAGATGGAAAAGTCTAAGATAATATCCCAGCAAATATCCAGAGTACATATCTCAGCTTACAGAAGGAAAGAAAATATACAACTCAACATCTCTGAACAGAAGTAAGACTAACTAAACAGACTCAAGACAACATGGAAATAAGATAAGGCCTGACTAAACTAGTCTAGGCAGTGGGGTGAAGTCCTCAGCTAGAGCTATCCGAAGAAAGTATCCTCCCAGGCCTCCTCCTCGTCCTCTGTAATATTTTCAACAGGTCCAGTCAGGACAGGAGCGAGTACAGTACATCTCAATAGTTCATAGCAGGTTAGAAAATATAATCATACAGTAAAGTAAGATATAGATACTGAAGAAATATAGTATGTAAACAGAGAGAGAAACTGTAATGGAAATATCTACTATAAGTAAAGAGCTAATAGTGACTAGTGAGTCAGAGTAAAATATAAACATGTGAATGGCATAGGAGATTCATGACTACAGCTAAGAGAGTGATTCATGACTACAGCTACTGGGATAATATTCACATGTCTATTTCCACTCCCCCATCCCCAATCGATACACAAAGATCTGTTCAAGTTATGTTAAGATTCGTGAAACTTCACATGGCTCATAAAATGAGTGATACGTGAAGGTGATTCATGGGGGCTCTGTGAACATGAGAGTACATGTGTCACAGGCGGTTTGTGAATCAGAGGAAGCATAGAGATACGTGATGATTTGTGAAACGCACAAAACATGCTGTAACCGATGCTCCCGAGGGGGATAACATCTCATGAAAAGATCCATATAGTACCAATCCGTGTGACCAACGTGACAGTATCAATTAAAGTAATTTAAAGCAGAAAAATAATTCTAAGCAGGATATGAAATGATCAGAGAATGTACTCGCCTCGTATCTGAATGTCTGAAGTAAATGTACTGTCCGAGGAGAGGTGTCTGGCTCCTAATCAGAACAGCACAAGTCACAACAAGTCTAAAATGATATAATGAAGTCCTAATATGCATTCTACATGATCCTAGGTCAATCTAGGCCAAAGTCAACTCTTGGTCAACTCTGGTCAACCTAGAGTCAAACCTAGTCAATAGTCAAATCTAGGTCCCACCAAACCATTCTAGGTTCTAACAAGTCTCCTCTAGATTATACTATGGCTAATAGCCTATTTAGGATACATCTATCCAACACCCTATAACCCACAACACAACATTATCATCTATACTACATTAGCCTTATGACATTTCATACTCTATGACATCATAACACAACCCCACACATCATTACACATATCAAGACACCATATATACCATATATATTAAATTACACATACACATCTATAGAAAGGCATGTATTTATATATCTAATCTATATACAAAATCATATATAGGCATCCTATATATAACACTCAAAATGTAATTGCATAAACATATGAAAGAGGGGGCAACTACTAGTGTGTGTGTGTATCAGGAGAGGCTAAAACTGTGAGAAACATGTGTGTGAAACAAACATTCCCCAACCAATTACAATTGACAGTTATCTATTAAAGCTCAGATTTAACATTGAAACCAAAAACAGTTTAACAATGAATTCTTCCTTGACCAAAACAGTTAACAACTTGAGCTATTCATTCAGTTTACAGTGGGTTAAAATGCAGGAAAATATCAGCTACAACTAATCATTAAGATAACAATTCTCAGGTTTTTATCTAACAGTGGCAGTAGCCTATACAAACACATATTCTCAGTTTAAAACATTTAATCTCAGGTTCCAGTTATCAAGAACAGTGAGCAATATGAACTATCATTCCAGTTTTGCAGTGAGTTAAAAACAGGAAAGGATAGCAGTGGTTAATACAATATGGTTCAGGGCCATTGCCAGGTTTAGCATTAGTACATGACAGTACAACTAGTTAACCAACTTCCTATCTAACTCAAGTTTAAACACAACAACAAACTTCCAATTTCCAGTTAACAGCCTACACTACCATCATCTCAGGTTTGCATGAAGTAAAGGAAATCAATTATCAATAGTTCAAGGGAACTATAACTCAGGTTCCAATTATTCCCAGGTAACTTTCACTCAATAGTTTAAGAACAAAAACTGGAATAATCATTAGGTGAATCCCAAAACAGTGAATAAATGGAATGAATCGAAGAGCAACTAGATTAGGATTTAATCAGTGAAGAACAACTTAAATGCAACATGGAGCAATTGGAGTTAGAAGGAACAAACACTACATTAATTCCTGTTCTTACACAGGAACACAGTTCACACCTTGATGAACAACCAAACTGTCAAAATTCTACATACACAATCCCCAAGCCAATTTCAAATGCAAAAACCTATCTAACACATTACATGACATGTTGGTTCAATTTAAATGGAGAAACATAACAGGAAATAGGAAATTAACTTGTTGGAAAAACTGGAAAAAAAGATAGTATCACAAGTATCAGAGGTTACACTGTCCTATGCAAATTCGAACCCAAACACCAACTAAAACCCAAACAAATGTGTAGCAGAGATTTAACATGGTGATTAAGATCTATTTAGTCATTAAACAACATTTAAAATCATTTAAATATGATTTAACACAACCAAACACACACTGCACACGCACGCACACAGCCATTCCCCGTGCACCCTTAATACCGTGTCCGACACGACACGAGGACTCGTAAAACTTGACGAGCCTCGTGTCAGTCATTGCCCCTAACCATAGACCAATTTTCGTGTGTCCACGACGCGTGTCCAGCGTGCAGTAGCCCCCGAGTAGCAGGGGAGCTACAATGCCGTGCACGCACGCCCGCACACGCGTGTCCCGTGTTCCCCACGACACGACACAACTCAAAAATCAACACAGGACACTGGGAAACCCTAGACGACACTTAGATCTAACTTTCCATTCAAATAGAATAGGAAAACTCGATCGAACGGTCCTTTGGGACATTTCGTCGAGTGCCTAGACTAGGTCTCTGATACGTGTCCGATATGGACACGAAACGAGACCAAAACTTAGGGTTGGTCTTCCCTACAGTTGGGTGAGGGCTAGAGGACCCTAGAAATGATTTTTACAGTATTTAAGAGGCATTACAAAGGATTATACCTATAGATGTTCCAAGCTCCAAAAAGCACCAAAGAAGAGGATCCTTCAAAGCACCAAAAGCTCCCCAAATTGTTTGCTCCCTGTCAAAACTCAATCCCAACAGCAAGAGCACAATATTTAGAGCCTATAGGAATTTGTTTGAAGGAAAAAGGACTTAATTTGGATTTACTATGAATTTGTGAAGATGGAACTTACCCCTTTTCTAAAACTTGATGAACCCTAAGAGAGAGGCTAGCCCTAATCCCTAGAAGAGTATTTATAGAGGGGGGCTGTCATGTGGCTGGCCATAGGGTTTAGATCTAGGGTTTTGGCTAGTTGGTTGAGTCCTAATTAGTTTAAGTCATGGTTTTGACTTGTGACTTCACAAGCCATTCTTAGACCAACTAATTCCTAATTCGAGTTCTAATGAATCACTAACCACTAACTTGAGTCACACTAGGTTAGACTAGGGTCCACTTGACCTAACCAAACCCAACTAACTATGGTTAGTTCCTAGGTTGGTCTACATGAGTCAAAACTAGTCAAAAATTAAACTAGTCCAAATAAATCCAAAATAAATCCTAAAAATTCCCATAAATTCTAATTAATACTAATAAATCCAAATAACCCTAAAAATGTCAAAAAATACCCTAATCATATGGCTAGGCTCTAGGGTAGGCAGTATCTACTAATCACTAGCACAACACCAAAATCACAAGTCATAAATTTAAATAGTTTAAAATTAATTAAAAATCACTAAAAATTCTAATATAAAATAAATATCATTAATTAATAATTATAATTACAAAATTTCAAAATTACCCTCATTTTAGAAACTGGGTGTTACATACATCATATCAGGGGCTGGAGTAGCAGTGGATCCCAAGAAGGTAGAAGCAGAAGAGAGTTGGCCAGTACCCAAGACCGTAGCAGATATGCGGAGTTTCTTGGGATTGGAAGGATATTACAGAAGGTTCGTATCAGACTTTGCAAGACTTTCAGCACCCATGACCCGCTTGACACGGAAGGATATGCCATTCGTCTGGTCGGCAGAATGCCAGACATTATTTGAAAATTTGAAGCAGAAGTTGATATCGGCACCTATTCTTACATTACCGGTCGGACCCGGAGGTTTTAGTGTATATTATGATGCGTCAGGAAAGGGACTTGGGTGTGTTCTCATGCAACATGGGAATGTGATAGCATATGCATCTAGGTAACTTCGAGACCACGAGAAGAATTATCCAACTCACGACTTGGAGTTGGCGGTAGTATTATTTGCTTTAAAGCTATGGAGGCATTACTTATATGGTGATCGAGTGGACATGTACACAGACCACAAAAGTCTGAAGTACATCTTTACTCAGAAGGAACTGAACATGAGACAGAGAAGATGGCTAGAGTTGATCAAGGATTACGATGTGGAGCTCCAGTATCATCCAGGCAAGGCCAACGTGGTAGCAGACGCTCTTAGCAGGAGAGGCGGCGTATTTATGTTGACAACACAAAAGCACATTTTAGAAGACCTTCAGGAGATGGGCATCGAGGTTATACTTCCTAGTGACGTAGGAATTCTGGCAAGTCTACAAGTTCAATCCAACTTAGTAGACAGGATCAAGGCAGCTCAGGCACAGGACCCAAGGATTCAGAAGCTGAGAACAGAATACGAGTCAGGATTCAGGAAGGAGATGAAAATTCATGAAGATGGTACACTTAGATTTGGATCACGTCTATGTTTGCCAAGTGGAGATATCAGACAGAAGGTTATGACAGAAGTCCACAGTTCTCAGTATTCTATACACCCTGGAGGGACCAAGATGTACCAAGATATCAAGCACCACTTCTGGTGGAACAAAATGAAGAGGGAGATAGCTAGATTTATTTTCCGTTGCTTAATATGTCAGCAGGTGAAGGCAGAACAACAGAGGCCAGCTGGGTTATTACAACCACTTCCTATCCCAGAATGGAAGTGGAAGAATATCACCATGGACTTTGTGACCGGTTTACCAAGATCACCAAGTGGTAAAGATGCTACACTACACCATAATAGGCAATTTCTTACGGTTATTATCGTGACAAATATTTTTCGTCACGGCAATAACCGTTACCGTTTGAGCGTGGTAAATATTTTGTAACGGTAATAACCGTGACGAATTATTTTTTTCGTCACGGTGATAACCGTGACGAATTATTTTTTTCGTCACGGTAATAACCGTGAGGAAACTATAATTCATCACAGTAATAATCGTAAGGAATTTAACATTGGTCACGGATATTAATGTGACAAAAAAAAAAAATTTATCGCGGTTAAAATCCCCTAAGATTCATTTAGGTTTGTTGAACAGAGGTTCTACCAAATTAATAACCCCTAATATTTGCTATGCACCTGCAAGGTCTCTTAAAGTTGAGATGTATTTTTGTCAAATTATTTTTTCCAATAATCATCATATGCATACTTCAGAAGTACAAAAGCTACTAGCAACATAAACACTCGGATCAAATCATTCACTTTCATAGGTGATAAAGCAATATAGAATATTAACATTGCATCGTACAATTACAAAAACCTTTATCGCTTACATTATTCAACATCTAAAAGAAAATGCAACCTTCTCTTACTGAGAAGTGTCTATTCTAATTGAAATAACTCAAAACAAGAAATATAATCAGTCTCCAATCTGCTACTAGAGGAGATTAGGAGGGAACGCCAGAGTTATGGGATGCACATTGATCTACAGGCCTGGACAGGCTTCTTTGCCTACAGCTAGCTTCATGTGCTCTTTCCATGCCTTGCAGAGGTCTTTTGTTATTCTCACTGCATCATGGGAAGCACCAGCCAACCCTATTCTTGTGAATCCAGCAACATAGAGCCCGGATTTCCTTTTCCATGAATTCAGAAATTATTGTCTTGGGAAACCATCCTTAGAGAAGAAACCACTTCCCTACAGAAAGTTTTCAAACCAAGAGTTGATCAGTATTGGTATTCCTATAAAAACTTATAATAACTTAAATTCTTAGAAGCAATTGAACCAAATATCTACACAACATATATACCTTGTACCAATAAGGAACATTGCTACTATAACCTGTAGCCAAGACAACCGAATTGACATCGATGATACGACCATCGACAAGCTCCATGTTGCCTGCTAAGAAGCTCTTTACCCCAGCAACCAATAAGTATCGATATTGCAGTCACTAAACTAACATTTTACTTCGATACCAGAAATTTGTGATAATGGCTTTGTTTTTGTATCTGTAATTATGTTGTGCAAGACAAGCATGAATTTGGTTTTATATAATTCAACAGAAGTATCAATCTGATTTGTATAGTTAGTGATTCAAATTGAACTTGGATATTTTGGAACAAGAAAGAGAGAAAAGATCAACGAGATGATGAAGTATCTGCATGATATGGTGCCAGGCTGCAACAAGATTACTGTCACCATATCCTAGACAAAAATTATGTATCAATAGGAAGATACTTACTAGTTATGTTGAAGACAACAATTTTTTCTAACTAATAGAAGTTTATTTTTGCTTGCTAATACATCCATCAGTTAGCACTTTTCCTAATACATCAAGATATGTCAAAACAAAACAACCTTTAAATAGTGTAAGTGATAGACTAAAAGAGAACTCTAGATGGATATATGAAACTAAGGTGATCCCAGTATGAAGATAAAAAAATATGCAATAGATATTGGAATAAAAATATCAATAACTCAATGATAGTTGCAAGTCTACAATCACAGGAATCACAATATTTACAATTGAATAACATACTCAGTGGTTATACTAGAAGACATGGTTCTGTTCGAAAAAGGATGGACATAGCACATATTAGTTGAGGAAGTGTCCAGCATATCCTACAAAAACTATAGAGGAATATAATCATACCAGTTGTGCTTTCAACAATTGAATGGTTTTGTTCAAGCAAAGCCTGCAAGCATAAATAATATGAATCAAATATTGTGCTTGAAAGTGAAAGGTATAGATGTCTGCCATCTGACAAAAATAGTACATCGACTGAGCCATTTAAGAAAAATAATCGTACCTCCTGCAGCTCTAACATACAAATGGCTTCTGCAGTAAGAACCTTGACATCATGGCTTGGGAATGCATGTGTGGCTTCATGGAACATGTGCGGAGAGTGAAGAAGAGCCTAAAAATAGAGAACATAAAGGATTGAAATACAAGGAAAGAGCATAGAAAAGTTTGTGGACCTCAAGGTCAGTTAGCAATACTAGTTTCTTGTATAAAGTTGAATAAACGGAGAAGTTTAATTCATATATGTGCAAGCTTTAATGATATTTACCTGGGTTAAACTACTTTCCCTAGTTCACGCTACAATGGGGGAAGGCTTAACCAGTATGCTGCTCTCGTCTTAATAGGCTCATCAGTATCAACGTGTGTACTAGGGAAGACTTCCTACTGAATCCTTCAACAACCATTGTGTGCTCCACTTTGACAATTAATTCACTTAATTGTATTTTCTATTACAATTTGTTTGATTCTTTCTTGTAACTTCATTTTGCAAGATCCGGATTGTCCGAGTCATCGCTTTTGGCTATCAGAGTGCGAACCCAAGACATTTGGGTCGTGGGATCCAGAAAGAAGTTCCTGGGGGTCGGGCAAAGGGGCCCAGGTAACTATGGTTCAACCTTCGAAACAGACAAAATCGTAACCTGTACTTCCAAAGACATGCATTCTGCCATCAAATCTCAGTATGAACTTCATAATAGTAAATTCTAAAACCACCATAAGGGTGATACGAGAATCTTTTAGAGTTCCGATAAAGCTAATTCCATTGAAATTCCAAATGCAGCATTATGTCAGGCATCCAGGAATATGACTTCCTACTGAATGTAAGCATAACTATTGTATATACTACAACGTGACGTAATACTCCTGTTATTCTTCATTATTCATATAATATACTATAACGTGAAACAAGAAAGTCTTCTAAGAATACATATGTTGTACACTCATATGCCAGTCCCTGTCTTTACAGGGTGACCATCTTCTTGTCCAAATATCATGAGTCAATGGTAAGTTGCCACTCTCTTGTAATGTAGATGAAGAGAGAGGATAATGTAGATGAAGAGAGGAATCTTTGACAACCTCATTATTTTCCATATGACTTGAACAAATATTTGAGCTAGATTCCTTAATGACCCAAGCTTGAACATGGAAAGCTCGGCTAGAAAGCTCGTGAACAATATTGACTTGTTAAGCTCGAAGAGTACTCAGCTCGACTCGACTCTTCTGAGTGAGTCGACTAGACTTAAGTCAATTACTAATATTTTGTAGTATGTGTGTTGCAGGACTATATTTAGCTCACTGAGCTCACTAAAGACTGTTAAAGCTCAAGGAGAAGAAGCATTCATAGTATACTAGCTGCACTAGCTATACTAGCCCATTAGTCCCTCAGTATCAGAATTCATTTCACTAATGAGCATCGGAGTACAGAATGCCCGAGTATCAGAGTGGCCATTCATCAAGAGCAAATCTACAGAGTTAAGAGAGCAAACCTGAGACACCAAGCCAGTCAGGGTGAGTATCAGAAACTTAGCTCATCAAGTGTTAGAGGAGATGATCAGCTTTGGAGATGCAATATAGACCAAGACCTGGATAAGAAAATTTATCCAGTAAAAAAGCAAAATACCAAGTGAAGTAACATCTAATTCCAGATATGTTGTTGACCCCAAAATAAAATTAAAATTTTTTGGCCTACAATAGGGTCAGATATTAAAAAAATCCAATATACCAAATAAAGAAGTACCTCTTCCTCAGAGTTAAAAGATCCAGTACAACTTCTGACCCTAAAATAAATTAAATCATATAATATAATTACAGAAATGACCTGGCTTATAGAAAGCTAAGTTGGTAATTGTTGTTTGTAAATGATTATGATACCAAATTCACTCAATTTTGTCCTTTAACAGTGATAAAAAAAAGTGGCACTTTAATAGTTTGAGCACATAAGAGATCTGCAAGGAATATATAATCGACAATATAATATAATATAATACTGCATATTATAATACTGATTTTATGTTACACAAGTAGCATAATCCTCATGAGCTTGTCACTGTAAAATTACAAGATGAGAATGAGATATAATTACAAACGTTCCAGATCTTATAGCATCAACAACAATTCTCGAAATGAACCCAAGCCAGTACATACTCATTTTTTGACTATCAACGACAGAGATAAAAAGTTAAAAAACTTATGTAGATTAATAGGTTGATCACATAAGAGATTATGCAACGGATATATAATTAATGACGCATTATAACTCCCTACCTTGCCACTAAACCTATTCAACATTTGATTTCCAGCCCGGAATTCATTTGACCAATAAGTACTAGCAGTTGAAAAGCACTGCCGCTCTAAGACATGTCAGACACCAACATTCAACAGTTTAAAACTGTGTAGAACACCGACAACACTCTTCAAAGAGGACTGAAATGTTTATCTGGCACTGTCATGGGCATGCTGAATTTCGCCTAAGCCAAGATCCAATGTGGTAATGTAGTTACCACTCTCAAGGTACCTTAGACACTCATTATGAGTCAAAACCAATGTTAGATTGCTATATCTGAAGTACACATTCTACTTCAAGATAGAGAATACATACGCACCATATACTCAAAGATGAAAAACAGTATGTTATTTTCTCTTATAACCTCCTTAAGCTTCACAATATTAGGATGGTTCATCTTCCGCAGAGACTGGAAGGAAAAAGAACTCAGACAGAATTAAAAAATACAAATGAATGAATGAATATTCATGGCACCAATGTACCTTGACTTCCCGAAGATTCAAGCATTCCTCCCAAGAAAAATACTTTCTCTTCAATTTTTGATTGCAACCTATGAAAGCCAGTACGTACACAGGAAAAAAAAAGTTTATCTACATATTCGAAATAACATAAAATAATTGTTTAACAAAGATAGCATAAAACTTCCCCGCTCTCTTTATTGATTGCTTGCCACACATTCCCAAAGGTCCCGTTACCAACTTCTTTAATTATCTCAAATCTGCAAGGGGCATTATCATAGAAACAATTAGTTCATATTATGTAGCAACAACCAATCAGAAATATCAAAAAAGCGGAGAATGATGTACTTTTCCATTCTTTCAGTTAGAGCTATAAGCCCACGCCTTAGTCCTTATTCAGGGAAAGAATGCCTCATACAAGAAGTATCTTGGATCTGAGTAGAGGCATGCTTGAAAAGAAAATTATGAGTAAACTAAAAAAAATAGCAAGCTTCAAGTGTAATCTGCCAGCAAACTATGGTGGATGTCATTCAAAGCCTTATTTTTTGACAAACTGAAGGATAGCTTCTATAATCAACTTTTATGTATAGCAAAGATGTTGCAACCCATCTAATCTTACTGTTGTATATAACCTCCAAAAATCACAACTAAAGTAGATTAATAAGCATATTTTAACTCGAGGATGTGTCAAGCAGGCTACATGCTTGAAATAAGTGCAAAGGAATATGCCACCATCTAGAATGAGCAGCAACTACAGCTCGTAGACTCTGAACGTGAATGAAGAGAAGTACTTTGAAACACATGAAAGATACTACAGAAAACAAATTTAGTAACTAAATTGAAAAATAAAAACAAGTCTCAATTGCCTATATCATACTCCAAATAGTTAATCTGCAGTAAGCTGTTGACTCTTGACATTAACTTCATTAAGAATTTTTGGCTACAAAATTACTATCAAAAGACGACAATAGGTTGGAAGACGTCACAGCTGCAATTTTAAAGGACACAGAACATAACTCACTTATGGATCGATCATATAAAAGAATTTGTTTCATATGAAAGCAAAGAGTTGAAGAAATGTTATCAAGATCCAAATTGTATCCTTAATCGTCAAGGGGCTTTATATCATAGTGAATGGTGAGTATTGGATCATGGATGTAGGAAAATTAAGTTTATAATATCACTAAGTATCCAACTCTAATTAACAATAAATAACCTAACAAGTCAAGTTTCCAATTCCAATTTGCTATGTGTTCAATATATCATCAAAATGAATCATAGATGCCCTATATGTGCATCTCAAACACGTAGCATATGCATCCCCCTTCATGCATCAGATTAAAAGCCTCGGTTTTTTAATAAATTATGAAGAAAAAAACTTCGGAATTAAATCTAGCATGAACTGTAAAGCCTCATTTTTACAGAAAATTCCTAAACTTCGCAGATTCAACAATTAAATTTAGTAGAAATGGTACATCGATTCCCAAAAGCTAGCAGATTTTTGAGAAGTGGCAGAGAAAAAACCTAAAAAAAAAGGAATGATTCACCTAGAACTTCATATTACCGAGACGAATCTCCCTCAACCTCGACATTCTCCTCGGTATCGACGGGCCCGACCTCATCCTTGCTACTCTAAGCAACAAGAAGAGCCTCATTGGGCGAATCAACACCATTCTTCACCTTCAAACCCTTATCAAAATTAGGGTTAGGGTTGGTCTTCTTCTTCTGCTTCTTCTCATTGGCTTTCCCCTTCTTTGAACCTGGCGGCATAGCGATTCTTCGAGATTTTTAGGGTTTGGATCGAGAGGAGAGAGAGTGGCGGTCAGAGTGGTGATTGTATCGGTTAGGGTGGGAGTAGTGATGTCGACGGTTAGGGTGGTGGTGGCGAAGGCTTTGCACTATATGCCTGCGACAAGAGAGGAATGGCTGCGAGTTGAGGTCGGGATGAATTTTAGTTTCGTAACACATTTTACTGGAGGGGGGAAAATAAAGGCTGTGTATGAAATTAGAGTGGGAAACT
Source organism: Iris pallida (assembly GCA_029216955.1). Lineage (NCBI taxonomy): Eukaryota > Viridiplantae > Streptophyta > Magnoliopsida > Asparagales > Iridaceae > Iris > Iris pallida. The sequence continues at coordinate 3,838,080 of JANAVB010011000.1, read as the reverse complement.
TAGAAATTTTTGTAACCATTCTTTTAAAAATATAACACTTATTACTGTTACAAAAAATAATTTTGATAAAAATATACATATATATTATTATAGTAATGTTTGTTTAATTCTTGTAACGGTAATTATCGTTACAAATTTGTAACGGTATTAACCGTTACAAATTGAAAAAAACAAGTGTTATAAATGGCTTATTTTGGTGTAGTGCTATTTGGGTGATACTAGATCAGCTTACGAAGGTGGCACATTTTCTTCCTTTCAGAGTAGGGCAATCTACAGAAAAGTTGGAAGAGTTGTATATGTAATAGATAGTCAGGCAGCATGGAGTCCCTATCAATATTGTATCAGATAGAGATACCCGTTTTACGTCATATTTTTGGAAGAGTTTACATCATAGTTTGGGTACCAAGTTAAGATTTAGCACGGCTTACCATCCACAGACGGACGGGCAATCAGAGAGAACAATTCAGACTTTAGAAGATATGTTACGAGCTTGCACCCTAAATTTTGGAGGATCTTGGAAGAGTCACCTGCACTTAGTCGAGTTCTCGTACAACAACAGTTATCAAGCCAGTATCCAGATGGCACCATTTGAAGCACTATATAGTAAGAAGTGTAGGTCGCCACTGGCATGGGATGATATCAGGGAAAGGAAGATGCTAGGCCCAGAAATGATTGTTCAGACAGTTGAAGTTGTTAAGGAAATTAGAGAGCGACTTCGAGTTGCGCAAGATCGGCATCGCTATTGGGCAGACCAGCATCGTAGGCCGCTAGAATTTTTTGTTGGGGACCACGTGTTCTTACGGATCTCACCTACTCGTGGAGTAATTAGATTTGGCGTTCGCGGAAAGTTGAGTCCGCGATACGTAGGCCCATTTGTTATCTTTGATAGGGTAGGCGATGTTATTTATCGTTTATCCCTTCCACTTTTGTTATGAGAGGTACATGATGTGTTTCATATATCTCAGTTGCGTAGGTATGTATCGAACCTAAGCCATATTCTCGATCATTCTGAACTGGTTGTTGGTACCAATCTGTCTTACGAGGAATAGCCTGTGTCCATTTTGGACCGAAGGGAGAAGATACTCAAGAACCGAACAATTAGCCTTGTCCGTGTTGCTTGGGACCATCACTCCTTAGGGGAGTCAACGTGGGAACGTAAGGATGATATCCGATCACGGTATCTGCACCTGTTTGACTCACAAGGTATATCTTTTTTCGTATACCTTGATTGTCTTAACTCCTCATGCTTGTCACCCTATAAGTAGAACTGCTTGATGTCGTAGATAGATAAATATAATTGTACTACTTGCTATTTATATTGTAAAATAATTGCTTGCTCAAATTGCTTATACTTAGATTAGTTTATCTCTGATGTTTCTATCCTGCTTGGATTTGAAATTCCGAGGACGAAATTTTTCTAAGGAGGGTAGAGGTGTCACTCTTCGTTCCCAGAATACATATTTTTATACCTGTACTGCTTCAATGTATTTATTTAATATTTATCATGTATTTTTATGTATTTAAATTCTTTTAATTTCACGCTAATTATTTTTCTGTATTTCAATTTCTGCTTTTACTTTGCTTTCGGGTTCGACCTGGGTTGGTTTATTTTTCGGTCTTGGGTGGTTCAACATGAACCCAACCTACCACCACCCCTATTTAAGCCCCAAATCCTTTCTCTCTCTTCATTACTACTTCTCCTTTACTCTTCTTCTTCTTCCTCATAACTCTCCTACCAACCTAGGAGAGCTAGGCAAGTACAACTTGCTTCGTAATGGATTCCAATTTTTGTTGTTCCATTGTCTTTCTCACGAGATTCTTAAACACTTTAGTACTTAGCATTTTTAATATCCATGACTCATTTCTTGTAGATCTAATTTTGTTGTATTTTTGGATTTTTTGGGTTTTGATCTATCTAACCATGTTATTTTTAAGTTTTGATGGTTCCATATTGTAGAGAATTTCGTTCTATCCCATTTTGACCTATGGAAGTCCGGATTCTGACCTTAGATGAAGGGTTTCTGGAGCTTGGAAGCCATGGCTGTCGTAGTCCTTCTTCTCGAAAAATGGAGAAGAAGAACAGTGCTTGACCGTATGGACTTTCATGCGACAAGTTTTTCCTTGGCCGCATTACTTGTGGCAATCTCGGCCGCATGACATTGATTTGGCTTTCAGCCGCATAGGCCATGGTTCCAATTCCCTGGCCGCATAAGACTTTATCTTCAGCCGCATATGCATGTCATCCCTTGGCCGCATAAGCGCTCCAGTTCTCATACGGTTTTGCCGCATGGACTTAGCCGCATGGTCTTGGCTGCTTAACTCCCAGCCGCATATCTCCTATGACCGCATTCTTTCAGCCGTAGAGCTAATCCTTAACTCCTTGTCGCATATGCATGATTTACTTGGACCGCATAGGTCATGGTTCCCTTCGAGCCGCATGAGACTCGTTCCCTTCGAGCCGCATGAGACTCAGTTTTCTGTGCCGCATGAGATTCAGTCCCCCCTCCCCCCCGAGCCACATGGCCCGCAGCAGTTTTGGCCGCATGGCATGATTGGCTCTTGGCCGCATATGACTGTTTTTCCCAGCTGTATGAGTTGAGTTCCATAGCCGCATGAATTGCTTCTCCATAGCCGCATGATTTTGTTTGCCTTTGGCTGCATGGCACTTAGCAGCTCCCAGCCGTATGAGACCCTACTTTGCTTGCCGCATAAGCCTCTAGCCGCATGGACTTGGACGACTGCTTGGTTCCCGTGCTGCATGGGATTTCTAACCCGATTCTGGCCGTATAGAAGGATCCTGACTTATCCGGCCGCATAGATGGACATCCATCTATTGCCATAGTACCTTTTAGCTAATTCTTGTCCCGAATTGACCTTGTTTGACATTGATTGTGACCTTGATTAATAATTGATCATGCGTTCCTAGTTGGAACTAAGAGACTGGCTAGTCGTCTTATTGAATTGAATGAGACACGTTCATACTAACTATGAACTATTGCAATCGATTGGCCGATCCCGAACATTGGCATATGGGCACGTGCAGGCTTCAATTTATTTTCTACAAAAGCAGCATGTGTACTTCATGGTCAAGGCATGATTATTCCGTAGCTAGGTTTGATTGTTGCATTACGCTATGTAAGGCCTACAACCTAATTGTACGGACATCGTTGTAGAGTTTTGCATATCGTATTTGTACGAAAGTACTCATTCTGAATGACCATGATCCACAGCATGGGATTTTACTTAACATAGAGGCTACTAAGTTAGATAAAATAATGATTGCATGGAGAGAATAGATTCCCGAGTTCTTACATGATAGCCATCCTTGGGACAATTATTGTTTCGACATGCTGGCTGGTTCCCACAGATACTGCAAATCTGCCACACGGGCAGGGAGCGGTATCTGTTTATATTATTTATTGTATATTGATGACGGACGTCCCGCTGGGACTCGTCTAAATTCATGATTGGCGCAATTGATTGATTGGGTAGACTAGCCTTGCTTGTATATAGTAAGAACTGAGGAATCCTTATTACATATTTTCAGGGTAACTTGAAACTCACAGTAGCAAGCCGTAGTAGTTGCATGGCCGTTTAAGTTGACTTTTTTGTGTACTGTACCTACTCTGTTAACTACCGAGATGATCAGAATATCAGGACATGACGGATCAACTTCTGTCCTTGTTTGGTTGGAAAGTTGGTTTGAAGTGTCGTGATGTTATGTGAATCCCGGTAGCAAGCGGAGACTAATTATTATATTCTTAATTTTCATCACTGGTTCTAATTTCTCATATCGTGCTTCCTTGCGGTACTTGCTATTAGAGGTCTAACCTCTCTGGTTTTGCATGGCCAGATTTAGAGCCGGTCTCCGAGGACTCAGCTTACTTCCACCTCCAAGATGGTCAATACTAGAGGAATGATCGCAGAAGGACATGAGTGGGTTCTTTACTTCCCCGCTCATTTTGTTACTTACTTTATACTTTGCCGTTTGGCACCGACATGTTAGTCGGATTGTCTTGTACTTACTTTTACATAATTGTAACTAAGTCAGACTGCAGCTGATAACAATTGTGTATACCTTGCTATATCATCTGACTAAGTTTTGTACAGCCAGATCTCAAGAACATTTTGACCAAGCATTTGGGACGTCTTACTGCTTATCTTACATGTTCTCTATTTACTGTTTCTTGTTTGAATGATTGAGACAATAGATGTTGAGACAACAGATCGTATTATACGGTATTCATCTACCCGTAATACGTAGCTGGCTGAGTCATTCCCCCGCTCTCCGGTATTCTGGTTCTGGGGCTTGACAATAATGTTGAACTCATGTAGAGGTAATCTCCTGTAGATGTAAACCTCCTGATGAGATAAATCTCTTGTAGAGAATAATATGAATAATATACCTATAATGGTCATGTTAATAGGATCCGTTACGAAGAAAATAATATGTTCTAGGTCCTGAATTGCACCATATTTAAAATATAAATTCTTTATTGTCATTCACTCAGCATAATATTTTATGTGAATATACTGATATGCATCTACACACATATACTGGAATGACATAATGCACATTAATTATTCTTAATGAATGTTTTGATATACTGTGATATACAAATGCAGGATATTATTTGGTCCTCCTTAAGAGGATATCAAAAACGAGGTATATTTTACTAAAAAAATGTTGTATGTGTTTTGGAGATAAAAAGAGCAAAATACTGCGACAATCTCCCCAAATCTCTTTTACAATTAATGGAGCAAACAAGAGAATATGCAGAACTATGTTTTCAACAATTCAACATATCAGGAGGAGTTGCAAGCTTTCAGGAATCACAAATAAAGTTTGTAACCTCTTCATAAGGATATGAATATAAATTTATAGACAAATAAAGTGTTGGAGTGAGATCTAATATTTAAATTGTATTGGGATTGATTTTTTTATTTTGAATTAATGTAAGAACAAGAATGTAATATTTTCGAGGAAGAACATCCTGTAGATGCAAGCATCCTGAAGATGCTAATAGAGACATCTTGAAGCATATCTTTGCGCATTGTACTCTTTTCCTTCGTTGAGGTTTTTTTTTACTAGATTTTTCCTTCAAAAGATTTTTAATGAGACAGTGTAAGTCGCACCCACTTGGATTTCTGAATAATCATATCCCTGAAGAATATTATTGTACCCTTTTCTTTTCTATGGTTTTCTCCAAAGATAGATTTTTTTTCTTAGAAGACTTTTTAATGAGGCAATAATTAAAGTGAGCATCCAGGGGGGGGTGGATTTGGATAAATCCAAATATGAATGCCCTTATCCATATCCACAATAATCTATCCCATTTTCTCTATATATCATTTTATCAAAGCGAAAAGCAACGTATAGATTTTTGCTACCAATTTCTTCTCTAAACCCAAATAGGGATACTACAGATGCATTATTGTCATATTAGTATAGATTTGGTATTATACTTTCTATGAGATTTTGCATGTTTCGGAAATGGAAGTTAATTTAGGAAATTATTAGAGACATTGTATTTTTTATAGCGGACATCACAATTTTAGCAGTCCTGGATATACATAGGACTATCAAAATTTTGACAGTCTTTATTATATTTTGGATTGTCACAATTTTGACTGTCATATATATATATATATATATATATATATATATATATATATATATATATATATATATAGACACACACACAAAAAAATATATATATAGACACACACACACACACAAGACTATCAAAATTTTGGTCATGTAGCAAACGAAGTCTGATTTTTAGAATTGGCAAAATATTGAAAATCCTAAAAATGTACACGACTGTCAAAATTTTGACAATCCTCTAATTTTTTTTTTCCAGAACTACCAAAATTTTAGCAGTCGACTCTGTAAAAATTGTGATGCTTCCTATAAAAAAAATATAGTACCTCTCGTAATTGTTGACAATGTTTTTCTGGTGGACACTTTAATGTCCTATCATCTATGAAACAGAAATTTGGATACAGAATACAAATATAGAGTGGTTCTATGAAACACAATTAGGATACATAATTTACACAAATTTGGATACATAATGACATGTGTTCGGGCACACGTGTTGGATACAAATTTGGATACATAGATGTTAATTTTCGATTCAAATTTCATGAAAAAAGAACTTGAATGAAGAAAAGTAAATAAAAAATTAGAAAGAAGGAAAAAATTATTCTGTGACGTCTGTCGTTGTTTTAGTATTCTACGACAACAAAGAAAAAATTGCAAGAAATAGGAAGGAGAGGAGACTTTGGTCCAGAAATATTTGGAAATATTTTCGGTTCAGATTCAATGTGTTCTTTTTATATCATATGTAGTTATCCAACCATGACGACATAAGACCATTAATTTATTATTTTACTTTCTTATGTAACACTAATCTCTCCTATGTTTTAAGTTTATTACATGGAATGCCCCTATTTTAAAAATATTGACACGGGCATCCTTATTGTGGGCAAAATAAGGGTGGTTTGTATTATTCTCTCTTTTCATTATTTTTAAAAGAGGAAATTTTATATAGAGTTACGAAATTTGGTGTATTTATGCAAAAGAGTATGAGTTTGAAGTATTTACAGGAAAGGGGATGTGGCGCCATCTAAGATGGCGCCCAAGATAATTTCTGGACTTGGCGACATCTTAGATGGCGCCAAGTTTTTTTTTTCCATCTTTTTGACGTGAGAAGGTTGCTTTTCTCATCCGTAAATAAATTTAACTTTTCATATACAATTTTATCTTTTAATTTTTTTTTTTAAATCTTAGATTCATTTAAATCTAATATTAGAAAATTATCTTAGAGATAAGTTTAAAAATAAATTTGAAATCTTAAATATTTTTTTCTTAAATCAGATTGATTGTACCTATAAAAAAATCAGATAAAATTTAAAATATCTTTAAAGATAAGTTCTTAAATATTTTTTCAAATATAATATTAGAAAAAAATTATCTTAGGTATTTGAAATTGTGGATAAAATTTTCAAATGAATTTTTTTTCCTACTAAATTAATTCCGACTAATTTTCTTTCAAATCTAATAATTTTTTTCTATTAAATTTTATCTGATTTTTATACAGGTACAATCAACCTGATTTGAGAAAAAAATATTTAAGATTTTAAATTATTTTTTTAAACTTATCTCTAAGATAAAATGTACTTGTCGAGTTTAAATCTAATATTAGAAAAATATCTTAGAGATAAGTTTAAAAAATAATTTAAAATCTTAAATATTTTTTTCCCAAATCAAGTTGATCGTACCTGTATAAGAATCAGATAAAATTTAAAATATTTTTAAAGATAAGTTCTTAAATATTTTTTTTCAAATATAATATTAGAAAAAAAAAACATCTTAGGTATTTGAAATCATAGATAAAATTTTCAAATGAATTTTTTTTCCTAAGAATATGAAAATTTTCATTTGAAAAATTAGTAGGAAGAAAATTTCATTTGAAAAATTAGTAGGAAAAAAAAATTTCATTCGAAAAAATTATTAGTTTTGAAAAAAAATTAGTCGGAATTAATTTAGTAGGAAAAGAATTCATTTGAAAATTTTATCCACAATTTCAAATACCTAAGATAATTTTTTTCTAATATTAGATTTGAAAAAATATTTAAGAACTTATCTTTAAAGATATTTTAAATTTTATCTGATTTTTATATAGGTACAATCAACCTGATTGAAGAAAAAAATATTTAAGATTTTAAATTTATTTTAAAACTTATCTCTAAGATAATTTTCTAATATTAGATTTAAATGAATCTAAGATTTGAAAAAATAAAATAAAAGATAAAATTGTATATGAAAAGTTAAATTTATTTACGGATGAGAAAAGCAACCTTCTCACGTCAAAAAGATAAAATAAAAATAAAAAAACTTGGCGCCATCTAAGATGTCGCCAAGTCCAGAAATTATCTTAGGCGCCATCTTAGATGGCGCCACATCCCCTTCCCTTTAAATATTTTAAACTCATACTCTTTTGCATAAATACACCAAATTTAGTAACTCTATATAAGATTTCCTCTTTTTAAAACAAGGGTACCGCGTATCATTATTTTCAAAATAAAGGTTGAACCCGTGTAATAAATATAAAACATATGCGAGGTTACTGTAATTAACCATAAAATTATCTATTTTATTTTTTCAGTTTGTTAAGTTGTGTCTATTTTCGAATTTACTTGTTTTTATTTTTGTCTTTATATAAATTATTTCTTTACGTTCCAATATATTAAGAATTTTCTATGTTTTTTTGTTAAAATTCTATCTATTTTCAATCCGATAACATGTGTGAATTATATAAAAAAAAATTGAAAAACAAATTCTTATGAATTTTGGAAATATATTTTTTAATCTCTTGACTTTCTTTTTCTCATTTATGTAAATTCTTGTACTTTTTTCTTTCTTTTTCTAGTTTGTTGTATAAACAAAATAATAATTGTTTATTTATTTATATAGTTGGTTCTCCATTTTGATAATAATATGCTAATGCTGAAATAAAAAAGAAGAAAGAAACTAAATAAAATAGAAAAATAAGAAGAAAAATAATTACAATCATTGTTCGTTAAGGGTACAAAATGATTTACTACACATTTGTAAATATTTTTTTGTAAGCTATTGTTGCAGAGTGCAACAATTTATCTACACCTCAATTTATACAAGCTCTCCTTGCATCATCTTCTCAAGAAACACAAGGTTTGCTCCTGGGTTTTTTTCGGCCGTATAGAACGGTTGGCTATTCATCTTTGATATGAAGCACAACAGGTGGACTCGTTCAGTATCGATGAATATATCTATTTGAGAGGTTATAATTATATTCAAAAAATTCATAAATTTTATAATATACAAATTTCATAAAACGTAAGTTGATGTGTCCCTGGCAACAACTTGCGAATAAATAATTATAATATACAAATTCATAAAATTTATAATATACTCTTTCTTTTTCTTTTCTTTTTTCCTTTTGTTTCAGTTTTTTTTTCATTTTTTAAGAATTTTTTTTTTCAGTTTTTAAAAAAAATTTAACAACCATTTTTGCTTATTATTATTACTTTTTTCATTTTTCCATTTTTATAAAAAACAATTGCCCTCAATTTTGTTATGCTTTTTTTATTTTTATTTTCAGGTTGTTTTATTTTTTTCGAAAATATTTATATAGTCAATAAATTTGAGAATATATTTTTTTGGAAAATTTAATTGCCTAAAATTGTTATTTCGGGAATTATAGAATTTCCGACATTCCGCATTCTGATGACGGTCCCTTGGATTTATTGAAGAAAGTAACAGTTTCCTATCATTTTCCCATCCGACTAGGTGAATATGAAGGCTGAAATTTCTGCGTACTTCTCTTATACGGCTATCAGAAGATCACCAATCCAAACCCCCACAAAGTCCACGACCTAGTCCTGGACAAAGACTTCTGCAGGTTGAACTCTCCTTAATCTGCCACTACAGTTCATTTCCAATCTCCAACTGGTCCTTATTCTACTGACTCAACATAGAAGACTTTACATATCCCTCAACATGCATATGCTAAGAACAAAATACATGCATCTAAACAACATGCTACATCCAAATAAAATGATGACTCCAACAAAAGAAAAAAAAATATCCAACGCCAAAGATGACTCCAACAAACTTCCTCCTCAACCAACAAGAACTACTTCTTGAAAAATTATTGGATGGTCCGGCCTCACGTGTAATAGTGAATGGTGAGCCCGACCACTAATTTTTTAACACTTGGCATAATCAATTTTTTTAATGTTTTTGAAAGAAAAAAAAATCTATTTCTTTTTCTAGTTATATGTCAAGTGAATTTTATATATTAAATATATTTTTACAACTTTTTGAATTGTTTATGCCAAATATTATATCAACTATCAAAAATTAGTGACCGGACTCATCATTTACCATCTCTACGTGGTGAGCTCGGACCACACAATAATTTCTCTACTTCTTCCCCCCTATATAAAGACCCCCAACACAACTCCCCTCCTCTATACCATTCCATTCTCCTCTCCGTAAGTATTACTGAAACGTAACCATGACGAGTAGAGCTGTCAGGAGGGCAATAGCCGTCGCCGATGCCGCGACGCTGTTCCTCGCGCTCACGGTCCTCGCGGTGATGATGCTGGGCTCCCTCCGAGGGGACCCCGAAAGGTTCCACGCGGACCCGGCGCAGGGTGGGATGCAGTTCGCGACGGGCCGGCCGTGCGACGAGATCTACGTGGTGGGCGAAGGGGAGACCCTCCACACCATCAGCGACAGGTGCGACGACCCCTTCATATTGGAGCGGAACCCGCACGTGCAGGACTCCGACGACGTCTTCCCCGGCCTCGTCATCATGATCACTCCGTCCGGGCCCAAGTACAGATAGAGGACGATTGCCAGTAGTGATATTATCATTTTGTGTTATCAATGAATATGGTAGAGGATGCATATATGCAATTACTTGCTTCCCCTCAACAAAAAGAAGAAAGAGAATAGTCTTAATTTCTGGTTAATTAGATGAAGTTTGGAATTGAAGAACAGCTACTCTCTCTCTCTCACAAATACCATTTTATAACATTTGCAAAAAAGTTATTATAATGATATATACATAAGCGTTATTACAAATTTTTTGAATCCCTCTTAATATGATGGGTTGGACTATTTTTCGGTCTATTATAACGCTTTACACATATAAGCATTATTTGTAGTTTATACGTATATAACGTTTATAAACACAAAAGTATGAAAGGTCCAAATATCTATATTCAGTCCGCTCTCTTTTTTCACTCCCCCGCTCTCTTTTTCACTTCTTCCCGAAAAGAAACAAAAGACTTAAATATGCTCGCTTCCTTCCCCCCTCTCCTTTTCACTCCCGCTCACTTTTTTTCCTCTCCTCTTCCCCCCTCCCCCTCCTCCTCCTCCTCACCTTTTTTTCCTCCCCCTTTCTCTCGATTCCCCTCTCGCATGACCTAATACTTCCACGGACGAGGGTGATTCAGTTCCACTATGAAGAAAAAAAATAATTCCAATAGCATTCTCAACACTTCTTTCATTGCTCTCAAGAACTCTCTATCAAAAAGATAAAGAAGAAAACACAACTTTCTCAATCTTTTGTGTTGAATTTATTCAATAACTTTATATCTCTTGTGTTGAACTTATTCAACAATTTTCATTGAGCAAAATGAGATCTCAAACTCTTGTGTTGAACTAATTATTCAACAATTTCTGCTCTCTTGTGTTGAACTTTTTCAATAACTTTTATTAAGCACAATGAGATATCTCAAGGAGAACCTTTAGACCCCTTTATATAGTACGTCATGTGTCCACACTACAAAAATAAGTCACTTTAGCGATGCCATAAAACGTCGCTTAACGAAAAAAACAACGTCGCTGATTTAGTTTAGCGACGAAATTAGCAAAGAATTCTCCATGTCGCGTATTTTCGGATCGCTAACACAGAATATATACGTCGCTATTCGTCGCCATGGCGGCGTATGTTTGCGGTGGCGTCGCTAGCTTTTTAGTGGATAGTGACGTTTGCCGACGAGGCATTGCTAATTAGCGACATTAATATTCTTTGCTAATTGTCGCTGACAATTCAGTGGTTAGTGATGTAATTTGCGACGTTTAGTGATGTATTAGCTGACATTTTGGGTTTTTCACGTCACAATATTAGCGACGTCCGACGATTGTCCGCGACGTCTCCGATACAGGCTAGCGACGTTCGAATACATGAATAGCGAGGTCCTTTGCGACGTTAGTAGACTACTTTGCTGACATGGCACTACAAAAATTTGTCAGATTAGTGACGGCACAATACGTCGCTAACCTCGGTTGAAAACGTCGCTAAATCAATTTAGCGACGTTTAAGGCGACGTTTCGGGAACGACGGAAAAAAAACGTGTCGCTAAACGAGAAAATGTCGCAAAACGTCGCTAGGGCGACGTTATTTGGCGACGTTATTAACGTCGCTAATTAGCGACGTAATTTGCGACGTTTATTGGTTGACGCTAATTAGCGACGTAAACGACGACGTTATTGTGTTGTCGCCGTTTGGCGACACTTTTGCGACATTTTGGCGACGACGAGCTGACATCAGATTATGGTGCCACGTGTTGCCCCGTCAGCATTTAGCGACGCATTTAGCGATATTTATTAACGTCGCTAATGTTTAGCGACTAATGTTAATGTCGCTAAATACGTCGCTAAGTTAAAAAAACATAAAAAAATAGGTTCCAGAATGCAAATGGTGATGGAGCTGGAGTCTGAGCCAAAATACAGAATACGAAATACAAAATACAGTATCCAATCCCTGGGTTCGCCGACCCCCTCGGTGGAACACTCAATACCGGCACGCACAATACATTCCAGAATATACAAAAAATATAAAGAAAAAATACTATCCGCAACGAACAATGTCAATATATAATATCCTCAACAAACCAAATCAATATCCGCAAATACGTACAAACTCAGTATCCACAACGAAAAAACTAAATATCCCCAAATACGTACAAAGTCAAAATATAAAATACAGAATCTAATCCCTGGGTTCGCCGAAAATACAAAGACACACAGTTCTAATTCATATGTGTTTTAAGTGTGAGAACGGATGGCTCAGAACACAACCCAAAATTTATTCTAGCATACATTAGTGTGAATCATCTATGTTCTGTACATATGGTGTAGTATATGTTCTTATCGAATCTAGTATCTAGTATCTGAAGAATGTAACAGAATCAAGATGAACTCGCATAATGTAATACTAAAATATCATCTACTACTATATAAGATATAGTGATAGGTTGTCGTATCATCATTGCCGAGGGATGAGGGTCGGAGGACAGTCAACTTTATCTACGGCTACATAGTTTCTGTCTCGCCAGTCGAATGGCTGCAGGAACTATGTCCTGATCACCTTGTCGTACCATAGTTTCTGCCTCGCCAGTCGAATGGCTGCAGGGACTATATGTCCCGATCACCATGTTACCAATTAACCAACCAACAAAACTACTTGTTACAATATCGGCACTATATGTCGTGAAACGTCGCTATGACGTCGCTAATAGCGACTAATTTAGCGACGTTAGTATGAACGTCGTTAAATTCTAATTATATTTCCCCACCAATTCATTTCCCCCTATTTTACTCTCTCACTCTCTCTCCTCCCCCCTCCAGCGCTCTCACTCTCTCCGACGCACTCACAGTACTTAAGTGTGAGAACGGATGGCTCAGAACACAACCCAAAATTTATTCTAGCATACATTAGTGTGGATCATTATGTTCTGTATATATGGTGTAGTATATGTTCTTATCGTATCTAGTATCTGAAGAATGTAACAGAATCAAGATGAACTCACATAATGTAATACTAAGACATCATCTACTACTATATAAGATATAGTGATAGGTTGTCGTATCATCATTGCCGAGGGATGAGGGTCGGAGGACAGTCAACTTTATCTACGGCTACATAGTTTCTGCCTCGCTAGTCGAATGGCTGCAGGGACTATGTCCTGATCACCATGTCGTACCGTAGATTAATGCAAATGGAGCTGGAGCCTGAGCCAAAATACAGAATACAAAATAACAAATACAAAATCCAATCTCTGGGTTCGCCGACCCCCTCGGTGGAACACTCAACACCGGCACGCACAATACATTCCAGAATATACAAAAATATAAAAAAAAAATACTATCCGCAACGAACAATATCAATATATAATATCCGCAAATACTTATAAACTCAGTATCCTCAACGAAAAAACTGAATATCTCCAAATACGTACAAAGTCAAAAATATAGTACAATCCAAAAATACAAAAACGAAACTACTGATCGCCTGGAGCTGGAGCTGGACACGGTGCTGGAGCCGGAGGAGCGCTACCAGATGACGCACAAATACCGCTCGATTGAGCCAAAGGTATGCAGCCACTTCCCTCCCTCCATTCTCCTTCTCCCTCTCTTATGCTATCAACGTCACAACTTTTCCAGTGTTGCTCCCTCTAATGATGATGAACGCAAAAATCAAAGACCCCCTCTCCTTTCTCACTCTTCACAGTTCTCACAACAGGAAGGATCAGTGTTTTCTAGTTCTCTTCCATCCATCCATTCCTCCGTTCTGATCAAGCCTCCACATATGATATCCAGCTCAAGTGTAGAGACGGGGGAGAAGAAGTGGGCAGGAAGAGGAGGGGGAAACAGCACAGCTGGCGGCATGACCTGGAGGAAGTACATAGGCTTTCTTCAATATCCGTAGGAGAACTATAAGGATATTTTTTTTCACAACATGTCACCTTGTCAAAGACCCTTAATGTGACAACCATGTTACCACGGTGTCGGAAGACTAACATGTCATAATTTTCTAAGCCGTGTGTTTTGACATAATTCTCCCAACTCTTTCCTCCTATTTAGTAATCTTGCATTGCTAGCCCTAGAGGAGACGCGGACGCACCCATCTCCAGCGATTACACTGCCTCCTTCTCCAGCGGTTACACTGCCTCCTTCTACAGCGGTTGTATTGTCTCCTCCTTTATCGTCGTCGGTGGTTCTTACACCGGAGCAGTATGCTTACCTTCTTTCCAGGAGCGGTGATGCTCCTCCTGATCAGCCGTAGTCGACATATATATATATATATATATATATATATATATATATATATATATATATATATATATATATATATATATATATATATATATTGTTGTGTGATGGCCCATTGTTGGATCTTTTATGTGTTTATACATACATTATTCTTATGTGGAGCATTATGTTTGACATTGTTGTTAATATTTTTTATATATCTGTGTTGATTGATGAGATTGTGTTTCAAACGTGTTCGTGATTGTGTATCTGTGTTGTTTGATACTTTGTGTTCGTGATGCTTTAGGTGCTGCTGCAAATGCTGTATTTTTTTATTTTTTTTTCCAAATTTAGCGACGTTCAGCGACGTCCAGCGACGAAAGTTAACGTTGCTAAGTAAGAATCGGAACATCGCTAACTGTGATACACACTGTCGCTGATCGTCACTAAATGTCGCTACACACGACGTCGCTAAACGTCGCTATGTGTCGACACTATAGCGACGTAAAAATGTCGCAGAACGTCGCCATTTGGCTCTCAAGCCAGGTCAGCATCGATGTATGTAAAGTCGCTAAACATCGCTAGGTGACGTCGGCAACTGCAGTCGTTTTACGTCGCTGGTAGTCGCTGAATTAGCGACGCGGATGCGTCGCTAAGTGTCGTCGCAATAGCGACGTATTGCGACGTCGTATTGTTTAGCGACTAGGTAAATCGCGACTACGTCCAAACGTCGCTAAATACGTCGCTAATTGAATTTAGCGACGTATTTTTCCTAGTTAGCGACGTCCTGCGGCGTCGCTGATTTGACAGATTTTAGTAGTGAACCATCCAAAAGAGTGTGATAGGCTCATTGAGTTTATGAAAAAAATATTTGAACAGATTCATCATAATGGTTGTCTATAGAGTATCTTCTGAAGAGAAGATCTCTTTCTCCTGAAGGTAAGATCTCCTGAAGAGATTAAAGTACCTCCTAAAGAGAAAATCTCCGGAAGAGATAGAAAATATGATAATATCTCCCGAAGAGATAGGAAATCTCCTGAAGAGATAGAAAATCTTCCGAAGAGATAGAAAATCTCCTGAAGAGATAGAAAATCTCCCGAGAGATCTCATAAGAGATAAACTCTAGAAGAGATAAATTTTCAGAAGAGATCTCATGTAATCTCATGCAAAGATGAATCTCTAGAAGAGATCTAATATAATCTCCTGAAGAGATAATATTAATCTCCTATAGACAGAAGATAATGTTGAACTCATGTAGAGGTAATCTCCTGTAGATGTAAACCTCCTGAAGCGATAAATCTCTTGTAGAGAATAATATGAATAATATACCTATAATGGTCATGTTAATAGGATCCGTTACGACGAAAATAACATGTTCTAGGTCCTGAAATACCATATTTAAAATATAAATTCTTTATTGTCATTCACTCAGCACAATATTTTATGTGAATCTACTGATATGTATCTACACACATATACTGGAATGACATAATGCACATTAATTATTCTTAATGAATGTTTTGATATACTGTGATATACAAATGCAGGATATTATTTGATCCTCCTTAAGAGGATATCACAAACGAGGTATATTTTTACTAAAAAAATGTTGTAAGTGTTTTGGAGATAAAAAGAGAAAAATACTGCGACAATCTCCCCAAATCTCTTTTACAATTAATGGAGCAAACAAGAGAGTAAGCAGAACTATGTTTTCAACAGTTCAACATATCAGGAGGAGTTGCGAGCTTTCAGGAATCATAAATAAAGTTTGTAACCTCTTCATAAGGATATGAGTATAAATTTATAGACAAATAAAGTGTTGGAGTGAGATCTAATATTTAAATTGTATTGGGATTGATTTTTTATTTTGAATTGATGTAAGAACAAGAATGTAATATTTTCGAGGAAGAACATCCTGTAGATGTAAGCATCCTGAAGATGCTAATAAGACATCTTGAAGCATATCTTTGCGCATTGTACTCTTTTCCTTCGTTGAGGTTTTTTTTACTGGGTTTTCCCTTCAAAAGGTTTTTAATGAGACAGTGTAAGTCGCACCCACTTGGATTCCTGAATAATCATATTCCTGAATAATATTATTGTACCCTTTTCTTTTCTATGGTTTTCTCCAAAGATAGATTTTTTTTCTTAGAAGATTTTTTAATGAGGCAATAATTAAAGTGAGCATCCAGGGGGGGTGGGTTTGGATAAATCCAAATATGAATGCCCTTATCCATATCCACAATAATCTATCCCATTTTCTCTATATATCATGTTATCAAAGCGAAAAGCTACGTACAGATTTTTGCTACCAATTTCTTCTCTAAACCCAAATAGGGATACTACAGATGCATTATTGTCATATTAGTATAGATTTGGTATTATACTTTCTATGAGATTTTGCATGTTTCGGAAATGGAAGTTAATTTAGGAAATTATTAGAGACATTGTATTTTTTTTATTGCGGACATCACAATTTTAGCAGTCCTGGATATACATAGGACTATCAAAAATTTGACAGTCTTTATTATATTTTGGATTGTCACAATTTTGACTTTCATATATATATATATATATATATATATATATATATATATATATATATATATATATATATATATATTTTATATATATATATATATATATATATATATATATATATATATATATATATACGTGCGCGCGCACACACACACACACACAAGACTATCAAAATTTTGGTCATGTAGTAAACGAAGTCTGATTTTTAGAATTGGCAAAATATTGAAAATCCTAAAAATGTACACGACTGCCAAAATTTTGACAGTCCTCTAATTGTTTTTTTTTCCAGGACTACCAAAATTTTAGCAGTCGATCCTATGACTCTGTAAAAATTGTGATGCTTCCTATAAAAAAAATATAGTACCTCTCGTAATTGTTGACAATGTTTTTCTGGTGGATACTTTAATGTCCTATCATCTATGAAACAGAAATTTGGATACAGAATACAAATATAGAGTGGTTCTATGAAACACAATTGGGGTACATAATATACACAAATTTGGATACATAATGACTAGTGTTCGGGCACACGTGTTGGATACATAGATGTTAATTTTCGATTCAAATTTCATGAAAAAAGAACTTGAAAGAAGAAAAGTACATAAAAAATTAGAAAGAAGGAAAAAATTATTCTGTGACGTCTGTCGTTGTTTTAGTATTCTACGACAACAAAGAAAAAATTGCAAGAAATAGGAAGGAGAGGAGACTTTTGTCCAGAAATATTTGGAAATATTTTCGGTTCAGATTCAATGTGTTCTTTTTATATCATATGTAGTTATCCAACCATGACGACATAAGACCATTAATTTATTATTTTACTTTTTTATGTAACACTAATTTCTCCTATGTTTTAAGTTTATTACATAGAATACCCCTATTTTAAAAATATTGACACGGGCATCCTTATTGTGGGCAAAATAAGGATGGTTTGTATTATTCTCTCTTTTCATTATTTTTAAAATAAGGGTACCCCATATCATTATTTTCAAAATAAAGGTTTAACCCGTGTAATAAATATAAAACATATGGGAGGTTACTGTAATTAACCATAAAATTATCTATTTTATTTTTTCAGTTTGTTAAGTTGTGTCTATTTTCGAATTTACTTGTTTTATTTTTGTCTTTATATAAATTATTTTTTTACGTTCCAATATATTAATAATTTTCTATGTTTTTTTGTTAAAATTCTATCTATTTTCAATCCGATAACATGTGTGAATTATATAAAAAAAATTGAAAAACAAATTCTTATGAATTTTGGAAATATATTTTTTAATCTCTTGACTTTCTTTTTCTCATTTATGTAAATTCTTGTACTTTTTTCTTTCTTTTTCTAGTTTGTTGTATAAACAAAATAATAATTGTTTATTGTTATTCCCGGGGCTTGACCAAAGATGGAAAAACTGATGCAATCGAGATCTGAGAGTCACAAAAAAACTTTGCAGTGATCAAACTCAAGATCTACGATGATACAAAAAGCCAAATAGCCAGATTACAATATGAAGGAGGAAAATAGAGAAGAGAAGATCTCTCGTTCTTCCTTGCAAACGTGTTGCAATTGGGACAGAACGAGTTACAATAACCTAGAGAAAGATGAGATGAAGAAAAGTTACTGGGGTGTCAAAACACCGTTGCTCAAAGCAAGATTCGTCCCACACGAATTGCTTCCAGGAACCAGCAAGTTGAAGAACTTGTGGAACGCTCGAAGTCACCTCAGTTCTGACTCCTCGGATGGACTTGCAATGGCGGCAGCAGCTTCCTCTCTCTCTCTCTCTCTCTCTTTTCTGACTTACAAAATTCGTAGTGGTTCAAAAAGGAGGCCAGAAGAGAGTATATAGAGAGAGAGAGTGGAAACCCTAACCGCCTCTTCAGTTATGGAAATATTGAATCAAATTCCACAAAGATAGCAACGAAATTAATTCAAATCCCACAAAGATAGCAACGAAAAAAGTTGATCTGAATTAATCCCATTGAATCAGTCTTTCCATAACTGACTTGTAGCCTGCACAGTCAGCGGAGCCTTCCATGCGGTAGCAGCAGCAGCAGCCTGGCCGCATGAGCATCATGGCCGCAACTGCCGCATGAGCCGCATGACTGCTGACGTGCTAAGTGCGCCAACAAAACGCCTCATGTGCTCATGAGCCCGAGTCGCTTTGGGGCTTAGCTCCAAATAGAATTAATTAAAGAGAATGACAAAAACATTAATGCTTAATCCTTTGAGCCTTATTCTTACCTCCTAATAAAATCATCCACATGGTTCCCTCCTTAGGGTTACCACCCCATGTGCATCTCTCAACAACACAACCAAGTATATATGTTGAGATAACTCATGGTATATTTCCGATGTGGGACTAAATTTTTACAAGGCATGTTGAGAACAAGCTCTCTCCATGTAAAGAAAGCACCAACATTTATTTATTTATATAGTAGTTCTCCATTTTGATAATAATATGCTAATACTGAAATAAAAAAGAAGAAAGAAACTAAATAAAATAGAAAAAGAAGAAGAAAAGTAATTACAATTACAATCATTGTTCTGTAACTGTTCTGTAAAGTCCTTCGTTGTTCTATTATTCTATGAAGAAAGTTGCAAGAAGTAGTTGTTTGTCATCGAAAAGAAGGTTCGGTCTTTGACATGGTTCGTCAAGGGTACAAAATGATTGTGCCTTGATCAAAATTCTACCGCACACTTTCTCATAAATTTGTATAAAAGTTGTAAATAATTTTTTGTAAGCTATTGTTGCAGAGTGCAACAATTTATCTACACCTCAATTTATACAAGCTCTCCTTGCATCATCTTCTCAAGAAACACAAGGTTTGCTCCTGGGGTTTTTTCGGCCGTATAGAACGTTTGGCTGTTCATCTTTGATATGAAGCACAACAGGTGGACTCGTTCAGTATCGATGAATATATCTATTTGAGAGGTTATAATTATATTCAAAAAATTCATAAATTTTATAATATACAAATTTCAGAAAACGTAAGTTGATGTGTCCCTGGCAACAACTTGCGAATAAATAATTATAATATACAAATTCATAAAATTTATAATATACTCTTTTTTTCTTTTCTTTTTTTCCTTTTGTTTCAGTTTTTTTTCATTTTCTAGGAATTTTTTGGTTTTGTTTTTTCAGTTTTCTAATCTTTTTCATTTTTTAAGAATTTTTTTTTCAGTTTTTAAAAAAACTTTAACAACCATTTTTGCTTTTTTTTTTTTTTTTTTTTTCATTTTTGCATTTTTATAAAAAACAATTGCCCTCAATTTTGTTATGCTTTTTTTATTTTTATTTTCAGGTTGTTTTATTTTTTTCGAAAATATTTATGTAGTCAATAAATTTGAGAATATATTTTTCCAGAAATTTTAATTACCGAAAATTGTTATTTCTGGAATTATAGAATTTTCGACATTCCACGTTCAGCTGACGGTCCCTTGGATTTATTGAAAAAAGTAAGGGGGTGTTTGGTACGCGGTATTTTTTTTTTTCCCGAAAAAATTTAAGATGGGAATCTATTACCACGTTTGTTTGGCTTATAAAAAATTTATTCCCGGAAATTATAAATATCCGGGTAAATAGTTTACCCACAAAACATGGAAATTCTATCCCTTGATAATAGGTGGGTTTTTTTTTTTTTTGCCCAGGCAAAAAAAAATTGTCTAAATTTTTTTTTTCTTTTTTGATCAATTTTGATTAGTTTTGAACATTTTTTCTTTTTTTGTCTTTTTTATCGTTTTTTGTCATTTTTTGTCGTTTTTACCAATTTTTTTGTCGTTTTATGCGATTTTTTGTCGTTTTTTACTCATTTTTTGTCTTTTTTGTCACTTTTTTGATTATTTTTTGTCGTTTTTACCCAATTTTTGTCCTTTTTTGTCAATTTTGTCATTTTAAGCGATTTTTTGTCATTGTTTGTAGTTTTTATTTTTTGTTTTTACCGATTTTTAGTCCTTTTTTTGTCGTTTTTGGTCATTTTTACTATTTTATGTCTTTTTTGTCATTTTTTGTCGTTTTTTTTTGGTCGCTTTTACCGATTTTTTGTCGTTTTTTGGTTTATTTTTGTCGTTTTAACCGATTTTTTTTTTTTGTCCTTTTTTTTCGTTTTTATCAATTATTTTTCGTTTTTGACGCTTTTTGGTTAATTTTTGTCGTTTTAACCAATTTGTTGTATTTTTAACCGATTTTTTTGTCGTTTTTAACCGATTTTTGTCATTTTTTGTCGTTTTAACCGATTTTTTTTGTTGTTTTTTGTCGTTTTTTACCGCATTTTGATTTTTTTTTGTCGTTTTTATCGATTTTATGTCGTTTTTATCGTGTTTTGGTTATTTTTGTCGTTTTTACTCTTTTTTGTTATTTTTTATCGTTTATACATTTTTTGTCACTTTTTGGTCATTTTTGTCGTTTTAATCGAATTTTTGTCGTTTTTTATCGTTTTTGTCGTTTTTTGTTATTTTGTCGTTTTTATCGATTTTTTGTCGTTTTTACCGTTTTTGTCGTTTTTTACCGATTTTTTTCGTTTTTACCGGTTTTTTTTATATTTGTTCATTTTTTTTCGTTATTATTATTTTTTATTTTTTTTTTCGGAAATATTTCTATTGTCACTAAACATGGGAATGTAATTTTCCAAAAAATTTAATTTCTTGAAATTTGATTTCCGAAAATATAAAATTTCCGACTATATAGTATTCCGCATACCAAACGTACCCTAACAGTTCCTATCATTTTCCCATCCGACTAGGTGAATATGAAGGCTTAAATTTCTGCGTACTTCTCTTTATACGGCTCTGAGAAGATCACCAATCCAAACCCCCACAAAGTCCACGACCTAGTCCTGGACAAAGACTTGTGCAGGTTCCCTTTGAACTCTCCTTAATCTGCCACTACAGTTCATTTCCAATCTCCAACCGGTCCTTATTCTACTGACTCAACATAGAAGACTTTACATATCCCTCAACATGCATATGCTAAGAACAAAAAACATGCATCTAAACAACATGCAACATCCAAATAACATGCATCTAAATAACATGCAACGCAACGTATACAAAAGTCCCGTATATAAAGCCAGATAGCAGAAAAGAAAAAAAAAACCAACGCCAAAGATGACCCCAACAAACTTCCTCCTCAACCAACAAGAACTACTTCTTGAAAAATTATTGGATGGTCCGGCCTCACGTGTAATAGTGAATGGTGAGCCCGACCACTAATTTTTTAACACTTGGCATAATCAATTTTTTTAATGTTTTTGAAAGAAAAAAAAATCTATTTCTTTTTCTAGTTATATGTCAAGTGAATTTTTATATATTAAATATATTTTTTTACAACTTTTTGAATTGTTTATGCCAAATATTATATCAACTATCAAAAATTAGTGACCGGACTCATCATTTACCATCTCTACGTGGTGAGCTCGGACCACACAATAATTTCTCTACTTCTTCCCCCCGTATATAAAGACCCCCAACACAACTCCCCTCCTCTATACCATTCCATTCTCCTCTCCGTAAGTATTACTGAAACGTAACCATGACGAGTAGAGCTGTCAGGAGGGCAATAGCCGTCGCCGATGCCGCGACGCTGTTCCTCGCGCTCACGGTCCTCGCGGTCATGATGCTGGGCTCTCTCGGCGGGGACCCCCGAAAGGTTTCATGCGGACGCGGCGCAGGGTGGGACGCAGTTCGCGACGGGCCGGCCGTGCGACGAAATCTACGTGGTGAGCGAAGGCGAGACCCTCCACACCATCAGCGCCAGGTGCGACGACCCCTTCATATTGGAGCGGAACCCGCACGTGCAGGACTCCGACGACGTCTTTCCCGGCCTCGTCATCATGATCACTCCGTCCGGGCCCAAGTACAGATAGAGGACGATTGCCAGTAGTGATATTATCATCTTGTGTTACGAACGAATATAGTAGAGGATGCATATATGCAATTACTTGCTTCCCCTCAGCAAAAAGAAGAAAGAGAATAGTCTTAATTTCTGGTTAATTAGATGAAGTTTGGAATTGAAGAACAGCTACTCTCTCTCTCTCACAAATACCATTTTATAACATTTGCAAAAAAGTTATTATAATGATATATACATGCAAATGACCTCTAGCCTAGTGGTTAAGAGAGATGCATGCGGCCCAAGTGGTCGGGAGTTCGAGCCTCAGTGGAGGCGAGTTCGCTACAAGTACCCATTGCTTCAAAAAAAAAAAAAAAAAAAATGATATATACATAAGCGTTATTACAAATTTTTTGAATCCCCTCTTAATATGATGGGTTGGACTATTTTTCGGTCTATTATAATGCTTTACACATATAAGCGTTATTTGTAGTTTATACGTATATAACGTTTATAAACACAAAAGTTATGAAAGGTCCAAATATCTATATTCAGTCCGCTCTCTTTTTTCACTCCCCCGCTCTCTTTTTCACTTCTTCCCGAAAAGAAACAAAAGACTTAAAATATGCTCGCTTCCTTCCCCGCTCTCCTTATCACTCCAGCTCACTTTTTTTCCTCTCCTCTCCCCCCCCCTCCCCCTCCTCCTCCTCATCACCTTTTTTCCTCCCCCTTTCTCTCGATTCCCCTCTCACATGACCTAATACTTCCACGGACGAGAGTGATTCAGTTCCACTATGAAGAAGAAATAATTACAATAGCATTCTCAACACTTCTTTCCTTGCTCTCAAGAACTCTCTATGAAAAAGATAAAGAAGAAAACACAACTTTCTCAATCTTTTGTGTTGAATTTATTCAATAACTTTATATCTCTTGTGTTGAACTTATTCAACAATTTTCATTGAGCAAAATGAGATCTCAAACTCTTGTGTTGAACTAATTATTCAACAATTTCTGCTCTCTTGTGTTGAACTTTTTCAATAACTTTTATTAAGCACAATGAGATATCTCAAGGAGAACCTTTAGACCCCTTTATATAGTACGTCATGTGTCCACACTACAAAAATAAGTCACTTTAGCGATGCCATAAAACGTCGCTTAACGAAAAAAACAACGTCGCTGATTTAGTTTAGCGATGAAATTAGCAAAGAATTCTCCATGTCGCGTATTTTCGGATCGCTAACACAGAATACGTCGCTATTCGTCGCCATGGCGGCGTATGTTTGCGATGGCGTCGCTAGCTTTTTAGTGGATAGTGACGTTTGCCGACGAGGCATTGCTAATTAGCGACATTAATATTCTTTGCTAATTGTCGCTGACAGTTCAGTTGTTAGTGATGTAATTTGCAACGTTTAGTGATGTATTAGCTGACATTTTGGGTTTTTCACGTCACAATATTAGCGACGTCCGACGATTGTTCGCGACGTCTCCGATACAGGCTAGCGACGTTCGGATACATGAATAGCGAGGTCCTTTGCGACGTTAGTAGACTACTTTGCTGACATGGCACTACAAAAATTTGTCAGATTAGCGACGGCACAATACGTCGCTAACCTCGGTAAAAACGTCGCTAAATCAATTTAGCGACGTTTAAGGCGACGTTGCGGGAACGACGAAAAAAAAAACGTGTCGCAAAACGAGAAAATGTCGCAAAACGTCGCTAGGGCGACGTTATTTGGCGACGTTATTAACGTCGCTAATTAGCGACGTAATTTGCGACGTTTATTGGTTGACGCTAATTAGCGACGTAAACGGCGACGTTATTGTGTTGTCACCGTTTGGCGACACTTTTGCGACGTTTTGGCGACGACGAGCTGACATCAGATTATGGTGCCACGTGTTGCCCCCGTCAGCATTTAGCGACGCGTTTAGCGACATTTATTAACGTCGCTAATGTTTAGCGACTAATGTTAACGTCGCTAAATATGTCGCTAAGTTAAAAAATATAAAAAAATAGGTTCCAAAATGTAAATGGTGATGGAGCTGGAGCCTGAGCCAAAATACAGAATACGAAATACAAAATACAGTATCCAATCCCTGGGTTCGCCGACCCCCTCGGTGGAACACTCAACCCTGGCACGCACAATACATTCCAGAATATACAAAAAATTTAAAGAAAAAATACTATCCGCAACGAACAATGTCAATATATAATATTCTCAACAAACCAAATCAATATCCGCAAATATGTACAAACTCAGTATCCTCAATGAAAAAACTGAATATCCCCAAATACGTACAAAGTCAAAATACAAAATACAGAATCTAATCCCTGGGTTCGCCGAAAATACAAAGACACACAGTTCTAATTCATATGTGTTTTAAGTGTGAGAACGGATGGCTCAGAACACAACCCAAAATTCATTCTAGCATACATTAGTGTGAATCATCTATGTTCTGTACATATGGTGTAGTATACGTTCTTATCGAATCTAGTATCTAGTAACTGAAGAATGTAACAGAATCAAGATGAACTCGCATAATGTAATACTAAAATATCATCTACTACTATATAAGATATAGTGATAGGTTGTCATATCATCATTGCCGAGGGATGAGGGTCGGAGGACAGTCAACTTTATCTACGGCTACATAGTTTCTGCCTCGTCAGTCGAATGGCTGCAGGAACTATGTCCTGATCACCATGTCGTACCATAGTTTTTGTCTCGCCAGTCGAATGGCTGCAGGGACTATATGTCCCGATCACCATGTTACCAATTAACCAACCAACAAAACTACTTGTTACAAATATCGACACTATATGTCGCGAAACGTCGCTATGACGTCGCTAATAGCGACTAATTTAGCGACGTTAGTATGAACGTCGCTAAATTCTAATTATATTTCCCCACCAATTCATTTTCCCCCATTTTACTCTCTCACTCTCTCTCCTCCCCCCTCCGGCGCTCTCACTCTCTCCGGCGCTCTCACAGTACTTAAGTGTGAGTACGGATGGCTCAGAACACAATCCAAAATTTATTCTAGCATACATTAGTGTGGATCATTATGTTCTGTATATATGGTGTAGTATATGTTCTTATCGTATCTAGTATCTGAAGAATGTAACAGAATCAAGATGAACTCACATAATGTAATACTAAGACATCATCTACTACTATATAAGATATAGTGATAGGTTGTCGTATCATCATTGTCGAGGGATGAGGGTCGGAGGACAGTCAACTTTATCTACGGCTACATAGTTTCTGCCTCGCCAGTCGAATGGCTGCAGGGACTATGTCCTGATCACCATGTCGTACCGTAGATTAATGCAAATGGAGCTGGAGCCTGAGCCAAAATACAGAATACAAAATAACAAATACAAAATCCAATCTCTGGGTTCGCCGACCCCCTCGGTGGAACACTCAACACCGGCACGCATAATACATTCCAGAATATACAAAAAATATAAAGAAAAAAATACTATCCGTAACGAACAATGTCAATATATAATATCTGCAAATACTTATAAACTCAATATCCTCAACGAAAAAATTGAATATCCCCAAATACGTACAAAGTCAAAAATAGAGTACAGTCCAAAAATACAAAAACGAAACTACTGATCGCCTGGAGCTGGAGCTGGACACGGTGCTGGAGCCGGAGGAGCGCCACCAGATGACGCACAAATACCGCTCAAGTGAGCCAAAGGCATGCAGCCACTTCCCTCCCTCCATTCCCCTTCTCCCTCTCTCATGCTATCAACGTCACAACTTTTCCAGTGTTGCTCCCTCTAATGATGATGAACGCAAAAATCAAAGACCCCCTCTCCTTTCTCACTCTTCACAGTTCTCACAACAGAAAGGATCAGTGTTTTCTAATTCTCTTCCATCCATCCATTCCTCCGTTCTGATCAAGCCTCCACATATGATATCCAGCTCAAGTGTAGAGGCGGGGGAGAAGAAGTGGACAGGAAGAGGAGGGGGAAGCAGCACAGCTGGCGGCATGACCTGGAGGAAGTACAGAGGCTTTCTTCAACATCCGTAGGAGAACTATAAGGATATATTTTTTCACAACATGTCACCTTGTCAAAGACCCTTAATGTGACAACCATGTTACCACGGTGTCGGAAGACTAACATGTCATAATTTTCTAAGCCGTGTGTTTTGACATAATTCTCCCAACTCTTTCCTCCTATTTAGTAATCTTGCATTACTAGCCCTAGAGGAGACGCGGACGCACCCATCTCCAACGATTACACTGCCTCCTTCTCCAGCGGTTACACTGCCTCCTTCTACAGCGGTTGTATTGTCTCCTCCTTCATCGTCGTCGGTGGTTCTTACACCGGAGCAGTATGCTTACCTTCTTTCCAGGAGCGGTGATGCTCCTCCTGATCAGCCGTAGTCGACATATATATATATATATATATATATATATATATATATATATATATATTGTTGTGTGATGGCCCATTGTTGGATCTTTAGGTGTTTATACATACATTATTCTTATGTGGAGCATTATGTTTGACATTGTTGTTAATATTTTTCATATATCTGTGTTGATTGATGAGATTGTGTTTCAAACGTGTTCGTGATTGTGTATCTGTGTTGTTTGATACTTTGTGTTCGTGATGCTTTAGGTGCTGCTGCAAATACTGTAGGTGCTGCTGCAAATGCTGTATTTTTTTTATTTTTTTCCAAATTTAGCGACGTTCAGCGACGTCCAGCGACGAAAGTTAACGTCGCTAAGTAAGTATCGGAACATCGCTAACTGTGATACACACCGTCGCTGATCGTCACTAAATGTTGCTACACACGACGTCGCTAAACGTCGCTATGTGTCGGCACTATAGCGATGTAAAAACGTCGCAGAACGTCGCCATTTGGCTCTCAAGCCAGGTCAGCATCGATGTATGTAAAGTCGCTAAACGTCGCTAGGTGACGTCGGCAACTACAGTCGTTTTACGTCGCTGGTAGTCGCTGAATTAGCGATGCGGATGCGTCGCTAAGTGTCGTCGCAATAGCGTCGTATTGCGACGTCGTGTTGTTTAGCGACTAGGTAAATCGCGACTACGTCCAAACGTCGCTAAATACGTCGCTAATTGAATTTAGCGACGTATTTTCCCTAGTTAGCGACGTCCTGCGGCGTCGCTTATTTGACAGATTGTAGTAGTGAACCATCCAAAAGAGTGTGATAGGCTCATTGAGTTTATGAAAAAATATCTGAACAGATTCATCATAATGGTTGTCTATAGAGTATCTTCTGAAGAGAAGATCTCTTTCTCCTGAAGGTAAGTTCTTCTGAAGAGATTAAAGTACCTCCTAAAGAGAAAATCTCCGGAAGAGATAGAAAATATGATAATATCTCCCGAAGAGATAGGAAATCTCCTGAAGAGATAGAAAATCTTCCGAAGAGATAAAAAATCTCCTGAAGAGATAGAAAATCTCCCGAGAGATCTCATAAGAGATAAACTCTAGAAGAGATAAATTTTCAGAAGAGATCTCATGTAATCTCATGCAAAGATGAATCTCTAGAAGAGATCTAATATAATCTCCTGAAGAGATAATATTAATCTCCTGTAGACAGAAGATAATGTTGAACTCATGTAGAGGTAATCTCCTGTAGATGTAAACCTCCTGAAGAGATAAATCTCTTGTAGAGAATAATATGAATAATATACCTATAATGGTCATGTTAATAGGATCCGTTACGACGAAAATAACATGTTCTAGGTCCTGAAACACCATATTTAAAATATAAATTCTTTATTGTCATTCACTCAGCACAATATTTTATGTGAATCTACTGATATGCATCTACACACATATACTAGAATGACATAATGCACATTAATTATTCTTAATGAATGTTTTGATATATTGTGATATACAAATGCAGGATATTATTTGATACTCCTTAAGAGGATATCACAAACGAGGTATATTTTTACTAAAAAATGTTGTATGTGTTTTGGAGATAAAAGAGAAAAATACTGCGACAATCTCCCCAAATCTCTTTTACAATTAATGGAGCAAACAAGAGAATAAGCAGAACTATGTTTTCAACAGTTCAACATATCAGGAGGAGTTACGAGCTTTCAGGAATCATAAATAAAGTTTGTAACCTCTTCATAAGGATATGAATATAAATTTATAGACAAATAAAGTGTTGGACTGAGATCTAATATTTAAATTGTATTGGGATTGATTTTTTATTTTGAATTGATGTAAGAACAAGAATGTAATATTTTCGAGGAAGAACATCCTGTAGATGCAAGCATCCTGAAGATGCTAATAGAGACATCTTGAAGCATATCTTTGCGCATTGTACTCTTTTCCTTTGTTGAGGTTTTTTTTACTGGGTTTTTCCTTCAAAAGGTTTTTAATGAGACAGCGTAAGTCGCACCCACTTGGATTCCTGAATAATCATATTCCTGAATAATATTATTGTACCCTTTTCTTTTCTATGGTTTTCTCCAAAGATAGATTTTTTTCTTAGAAGATTTTTTAATGAGGCAATAATTAAAGTGAGCATCCAGGGGGGGTGGGTTTGGATAAATCCAAATATGAATGCCCTTATCAATATCCACAATAATCTATCCCATTTTCTCTATATATCATGTTATCAAAGCGAAAAGCTACGTACAGATTTTTGCTACCAATTTCTTCTCTAAACCCAAATAGGGATACTACAGATGCATTATTGTCATATTAGTATAGATTTGGTATTATGTTTTCTATGAGATTTTGCATGTTTCGGAAATGGAAGTTAATTTAGGAAATTATTAGAGACATTGTATTTTTTTTATAGCGGACATCACAATTTTAGCAGTACTGGATATACATAGGACTATCAAAATTTTGATAGTCTTTATTATATTTTGGATTGTCACAATTTTGACTGTCATATATATATATATATATATATATATATATATATATATATATATACTGTCAAAATTTTGGCAGTCGTGTACATTTTTAGGATTTTCAATATTTTGCCAATTCTAAAAATCAGACTTCGTTTGCTACATGACCAAAATTTTGATAGTCTTGTGTGTGTGTGCGCGCGCGTATATATATATATATATATATATATATATATATATATATATATATATATATATATATATATATATTTGACCAAAATTTTGATAGTCTTGTGTGCGCGCGTATATATATATATATATATATATATATATATATATATATATATATATATATATATATATATATATATATATATATATATATATATATATATATATATATATATATATATATATATACGCGCGCACACAAGACGATCAAAATTTTGGTCAAAAAAAAAAAAAAAAAAAAAAAAATATATATATATATATATATATATATATATATATATTTTTATATATATATATATATATATATATATATATATATATATATATATATATATATATATATATACGCGCGCGCACACACACACAAGACTATCAAAATTTTGGTCATGTAGCAAACGAAGTCTGATTTTTAGAATTGGCAAAATATTGAAAATCCTAAAAATGTACACGACTGCCAAAATTTTGACAGTCCTCTAATTGTTTTTTTTTTCCAGGACTACCAAAATTTTAGCAGTCGATCCTATGACTCTGTAAAAATTGTGATGCTTCCTATAAAAAAATATAGTACCTCTCGTAATTGTTGACAATGTTTTTCTGGTGGATACTTTAATGTCCTATCATCTATGAAACAGAAATTTGGATACAGAATACAAATATAGAGTGGTTCTATGAAACACAATTGGGGTACATAATATACACAAATTTGGATACATAATGACTATTGTTCGGGCACACGTGTTGGATACAAATTTGGATACATAGATGTTAATTTTCGATTCAAATTTCATGAAAAAAGAACTTGAAAGAAGAAAAGTACATAAAAAATTAGAAAGAAGGAAAAAATTATTCTGTGACGTCTGTCGTTGTTTTAGTATTCTACGACAACAAAGAAAAAATTGCAAGAAATAGGAAGGAGAGGAGACTTTGGTCCAGAAATATTTGGAAATATTTTCGGTTCAGATTCAATGTGTTCTTTTTATATCATATGTAGTTATCCAACCATGACGACATAAGACCATTAATTTATTATTTTACTTTTTTATGTAACACTAATTTCTCCTATGTTTTAAGTTTATTACATGGAATACTCCTAATTTAAAAATATTGACACGGGCATCCTTATTGTGGGCAAAATAAGGATGGTTTGTATTATTCTCTCTTTTCATTATTTTTAAAATAATGGTACCCCCATATCATTATTTTCAAAATAAAGGTTTAACCCGTGTAATAAATATAAAACATATGGGAGGTTACTGTAATTAACCATAAAATTATCTATTTTATTTTTCAGTTTGTTAAGTTGTGTCTATTTTCGAATTTACTTGTTTTTATTTTTGTCTTTATATAAATTATTTTTTTACGTTCCAATATATTAAGAATTTTCTATGTTTTTTGTTAAAATTCTATCTATTTTCAATCCGATAACATGTGTGAATTATATAAAAAAAAATTGAAAAACATATTCTTATGAATTTTGGAAATATATTTTTTAATCTCTTGACTTTCTTTTTCTCATTTATGTAAATTCTTGTACTTTTTTCTTTCTTTTTCTAGTTTGTTGTATAAACAAAATAATAATTGTTTATTGTTATTCCCGGGGCTTGACCAAAGATGGAAAAACTGATATAATCGGGATCTGAGAGTCATACAAAAATTTTGCAGTGATCAAACTCAAGATCTACGATGATACAAAAAGCCAAATAGCCATATTACAATATGAAGGAGGAAAATAGAGAAGAGAAGATCTCTCGTTCTTCCTTGCAAACGTGTTGCAATTGGGACAGAACGAGTTACAATAACCTAGAGAAAGATGAGATGAAGAAAAGTTGCTGGGGTGTCAAAACACCGTTGCTCAAAGCAAGATTCGCCCCACACGAATTGCTTCCAGGAACCAGCAAGTTGAATTTGTGGAACGCTCGAAGTCACCCAGTTCACCCAGTTCTGACTCCTCGGATGGACTTGCAATGGCGGCAGCAGTTTCCTCTCTCTCTCTCTCTCTCTCTCTCTCTTTTCTGACTTACAAAATTCGTAGTGGTTCACAAAGGAGGCAAGAAGAGAGTATATATAGAGAGAGGGTGGAAACCCTAGCCGCCTCTTCAGTTATGGAAAGATTGAATCAAATCCCACAAAGATAGCAACGAAATTAATTCAAATCCCACAAAGATAGCAACGAAATTAATTCAAATCCTACAAAAAGTGGATCTGAATTAATCGCATTGAATCAGTCTTTCCATAACTGACTTGTAGCTTGCACAGTCAGCGGAGCCCTCCATGCGGTAACAGCAGCAGGCCGCATGAGCCTCATGGCCGCAAGTGCCGCATGACTGCTGACATGCTAAGTGCGCCAACAAAACACCTCATGAGCCCATGAGCCCGAGTCGTAGCTCCAAATGGAATTAATCCAATAGAATGACAAAAGAATTAATGCTTAATCCTTGGAGCCTTATTCTTACCTCCTAGTAAAATCACCCACATCGTTCCCTCCTTAGGGTCACCACCCCATGTGCATCTCTCAACAACACAACCAAGTATATATGTTGAGATAACTCATGGTGCATTTTCGATGTGGGACTAAATTTTTATAAGGCATGTTGAGAGCAAACTCTTTCCATGTAAAGAAAGCACCTTATTTATTTATATAGTTGGCTCTCCATTTTGATAATAATATGCTAATGCTGAAATAAAAAAAAGAAAGAAACTAAATAAAATAGAAAAAGAAGAAGAAAAGTAATTACAATCATTGTTCTGTAAAGTCCTTCGTTGTTCTATTATTCTATGAAGAAAGTTGCAAGAAGTAGTTGTTTGTCGTCGAAAAGAAGGTTCGGTCTTTGACATGGTTCGTCAAGGGTACAAAATGATTGTGCCTTGATCAAAATTCTACCGCACACTTTCTCATAAGTTTGTAAAAAAGTTGTAAATATTTTTTTGTAAGCTATTGTTGCAGAGTGCAACAATTTATCTACACCTCAATTTATACAAGCTCTCCTTGCATCATCTTCTCAAGAAACACAAGGTTTGCTCCTGGGTTTTTTTCGGCCGTGTAGAACGGTTGGCTATTCATCTTTGATATGAAGCACAATAGGTGGACTCGTTCACTATCGATGAATGTATCTATTAGAGAGGTTATAATTATATTCAAAAAATTCATAAATTTTATAATATACAAATTTCAGAAAACGTAAGTTGATGTGTCCCTGACAACAACTCGGGAATAAATAATTATAATATACAAATTCATAAAATTTATAATATACTCTTTCTTTCTTTCTTTTTTCCTTTTGTTTCAGTTTTTTTTTCATTTTCTAGGAATTTTCTGGTTTTGTTTTTTTCAGTTTTCTAATCTTTTTCATTTTTTAAGAAATTTTTTTTTCAGTTTTTAAAAAAAATTTAACAACCATTTTTCCTATTTTTTTTTCATTTTTGCATTTTATAAAAAACAATTGCCCTCAATTTTGTTATGCTTTTTTATTTTTATTTTCAGGTTGTTTTATTTTTTTTCGAAAATATTTATATAGTCAATAAATTTGAGAATATATTTTTCCGGAAATTTTAATTACCGAAAATTGTTATTTCTGGAATTATAGAATTTCCGACATTCCGCGTTCAGCTAACGGTCCCTTGGATTTATTGAAGAAAGTAAGGGGGTGTTTGGTACGCGGTATTTTTTTTTTTTTATTCCCGGAAAAATTTAAGATGAGAATCTATTACCACGTTTGTTTGGCTTATAAAAAATTTATTCTCGAAAATTATAAATATTCGGGTAAATAGTTTACCCACAAAACATGGAAATTCTATTCCTTGAGAATAGGTGGGTTTTTTTTTGCCCGGGCAAAAAAAATTGTCTAAATTTTTTTCTTCTTTTTTGATCAATTTTGATTAGTTTTGAACATTTTTTCTTTTTTTTGTCTTTTTATCGCATTTTTTGTCATTTTTTGTCGCTTTTACCAATTTTTTGTCGTTTTAAGCGATTTTTTGTCGTTTTTACCCTTTTTTTTGTCTTTTTTTTTGTCACTTTTTGATTATTTTTTGTCGTTTTTACCCAATTTCTGTCCTTTTTTTGTCAATTTTTGTCATTTAAGCGATTTTTATCGTTTTTGTAGGTTTTTTTTTGTTTTTACCGATTTTTAGTAGTTTTTTTTCGTTTTGGTCATTTTTACTGATTTTGTCTTTTTTTGTCATTTTTGTCTTTTTTTTGTCGCTTTTACCGATTTTTTGTCCTTTTTTGGTTATTTTTTGTCGTTATAACCGATTTTTTGTCGTTTTAACTGATTTTTTGTCTTTTTTTTCGTTTTTTGTCGATTTTTGGTTATTTTTGTCGTTTTAACCAATTTTTTTGTTGTTTTTAACCGATTTTTTGTCGTTTTTAACCGATTTTTGTAATTTTTTATCGTTTTAACCGATTTGTTGTTGTTTTTTTGTCGTTTTTGCCGCATTTTTATTTTTTTGTCGTTTTTACCAATTTTATGTCGTTTTTGTCGTGTTTTGGTTATTTTTGTCATTTTTACCCTTTTTTTGTTATTTTTTGTCGTTTATACATTTTTTGTCGCTTTTTGGTCATTTTTGTCGTTTTTAAACCGATTTTTTGTCTTTTTTGTTATTTTGTCGTTTTTACCGATTTTTTTTCGTTTTTACCTTTTTTTTTTTTTCGTTTTTTTACCGATTTTTATCATTTTTACCGATTTTTTTTATATTTGTTCATTTTTTTTCGTTATTATTATTTTTTATTTTTTTTCGGAAATATTTATGTTGTCACTAGGGGTGAGCAACTGGTTCGGTTCGGGTCGAACCGAACCGGTTTAAATTAAACCGACAAAAACCGAAAATCGGCCATTAATAACCGAGAACCGTCCTAAACCAAACCCGACCAGAACCGAACCGAAATATAGCGGTTCGGTTTTCGGTCGGTTCGGTTTTGCGGGCCGCTGGACTGGGCCGGATTTTAATGGGCTTTATGAAGAAAAAATATTATTTGCCAGCAGCAAAAATGCCAGTGAATTGCACAATATAATACAAATAACAGAATATTGAATTACAAGTTACATCCATTTACATCCAGAAGGACAAGTGAATTGAATTACAAAAAGGCCAGTGAATTGCCAGCAACAAAAACAGAATATTATTGAATTACAAAAAGGCCAGTGAATTGCCAGCAACGAAAACTCCACTCTCCACTCTCCAGTACATGATCCAGAACGGAACAAATTACATCCATTTACATCCATTGCATCCAGTATAATACAAAGGACCAGAACCAATCAAATATACAAGTCTCCAGTAGATGAATCGTGGTCGAACTAATATACAGATTACAAAATCACAATCAAGAAGAATAGTTCATGTTTGCACATCCAATGATTCCAATCCATCCAAATTCCAAACTCAACAGTAAGTCAAACCTGCATTATATACAATAACTAAAAGAAAGGCTCAGAATGTGGCTTTTATTGCGTCATTAAAGATGCAATGTATGCCTCGCCAATGGCTGCAACGAGTGCCTCGCCAATGACAAAGAGCGCCAAATCATCATAGCCAATTCTAATGTAAAAGTTTAGTAAAATTTTTGAATATTAAAATCGACTATGAAGAGAGTACCTCACCAATGGCAGGCTGCAACAAGTGCCTCGCCAGTGGCTGCAACGAGTGCCTCGCCAGTGGCTGCAACGAGTGCCTCGCCAGTGTGGCTGCAACGAGTGCCCCACCTCTACAAGCATCGACAAGCAGTATCCAGGTACATGTATCAATATCAGAACAAGCATGTATCAGATCATCACTCTCCCAAAAATGATGCATAAAAGAACAAGTATCAAGATTACTGAACAGTTCAAAGAACAATATGAAAATGACTGTTTTCCAGAGGACAGTCAAAGAACAGTTCAAACTTCAAAGTATCAAAGTTGAAAGTCATAGACCTAAACCGTTTTCTGCTCAGCCCTAGTCACAGAGTATAATTTCCAGAGCACCTAAACCCTTTTTTGCATGCGGACCAGCAGCGCACCTGTTCCAGAATCGACAAAGATGCACAACATACAAATTTGGAAGTGGAAAAAAAGGGACTTACAGTGAGTTCAAATAGAAAATATCGAACAGATTGTGGATCGAGTAACAGATCTACAAGACTACAAGAGATCTCGAAGAGATCTACAAGATCTACAAGACTACAAGATCTAGCTGATGGTCTGCAAGATTACAAAAATAACATGCATTAATAATAAAAAAAAACAGATCTACAAGACTACAAGAGATCTACAAGACTAGCTTGGATCTCGAAGAGATCTACTGATCTACAACATTAAAAAATAACATGCATTAATTAAAAATTAAAAAAATGAGATTTCTTTCGAACTTACCAGATCTAGCTTGGATCTCGACAGATCCTTGTTAGATCTCGACAAATCTTGCTTGGATCTCAACAGATCTGGACCAGATCTCAACAGATATGAACCAGATCTCAACAGATCTGGACTAGATCTACAAGTGAACAGATCTCGTCGTCACGAACAGATGGAGGAGTGGTGAAGGCGGAGTGAGGAGGAAGGTGGTGGTCGGAGTGGAGTGGATGGAGTGGGACTGGAGACTGGAGAGTGGAGAGGGATGGAGAGTGGAGGCGGTGGAGAGGACTGTGAAGTGGAGTGGAAGGAGGAGTGAGGAGGAAGGTGGTGGTCGGAGGACGGGACGAGGAGGAGTGGAGGCCGCTGGAGAAGTGGAGAGTGGAGAGTGAACTCAGTGAAGTGGAGGCGGACTGGCGGGGAGGAGAGTGAAATGTGAGAAGTGAGGAGAGAAAGAGAAAGCTGGATATTTATGGGTCAGGGTTAGGGCAGAGGGTAAAATGGTAATTATCCTTATCGGTTTTCGGGTCGGTTCGAAACCCGAATGCAGAAACCGCGAACCGACCCGTTAACCGCTTTTATTACTTAAACGAACCGAAGTCCGACCCGAAAATGCAAAACACGACCCGATTGGCCAGTTCGGGTCGGTTAACGGTTCCAAAACCGTTTTCTGCTCAGTCCTAGTTGTCACCAAACATAGGAATGTAATTTTTCAGAAAATTTAATTCCTTGAAATTTGATTTCCGAAAATATAGAATTTTCGACTATATAGCATTCCGCATACCAAACGTCCCCTAACAGTTTCCTATCATTTTTCCATCCGACTAGGTGAATATGAAGGCTGAAATTTCTGCGTACTTCTCTTTATACGGCTATGAGAAGATCACCAATCCAAACCCCCACAAAGTCCACGACCTAGTCCTGGACAAAGACTTGTGCAGGTTCCCTTTGAACTCTCCTTAATCTGCCACTACAGTTCATTTCCAATCTTCAACTGGTCCTTATTCTACTGACTCAACATAGAAGACTTTACATATCCCTCAAGATGCATATGCTAAGAACAAAAAACATGCATCTAAACAACATGCAACATCCAAATAACATGCATCTAAATAACATGCAAGTGGAACGCAACGTGTACAAAAGTCCCATATGTAAAGCTAGATAGCACCCAAAAAACAAAAAAATAAACTTCCTCCTCAACCAACAAGAACTAGTTCTTGAAAAATTATTGGATGGTCCGGCCTCACCACGTGGCAATAGTAAATTATGAGTCCGGCCACTAATTTATTGACATTTGATATAATTTATTATCATTTTTTTTTAATGTTTTTGAAAGAAAAAATTTATTTCTTTTTCTATTTATATGTCAAGTGAATTTTTATATATTAAATATATTTTTACAATTTTTTAAAATTTTTCATGGAATATATAATGTCAACTATCAAAAAATTAGTGATCGAATTTATCATTCACCGCCTTCACGTGGTGAGCTCGAACCACACAATAATTTCTCCAACTTCTTCCCCCGTGTATAAAGACCCCCCAACACAAGTCCCCTCCTCTATACCATTCCATTCTCCTCTCCGTAAGTATTACTGAAACGTAACCATGACGAGTAGAGCTGTCAGGAGGGCAATAGCCGTCGCCGATGCCGCGACGCTGTTCCTCGCGCTCACGGTCCTCGCGGTAATGATGCTGGGCTCCCTCCGAGGGGACCCCGAAAGGTTCCACGCGGACCCACGAGCAAGAATCCTTTGACAAAGGAGACCACCATGCTGTCAGGAACCTCTCGCTTGAGCTCTACACGAAGGATGTCCACTTGAGCTCCGAGACAAAGGTTTAGCTCAGAGCAAGAATCTGTTGACGTAGCACATCCACCATGCTGTCAAAAAAAATAGTAACGGTGAGAGACCCATCTGAGTAGGACGTATATTCTGATAATATCTCCTCCAACACTCAATCCCACTACTGATATCATTCTTGTAAAGGTGATCTCTCTGAGTATACGTCCTGCTCAGATGGATCTCTCAGAGTATCCTCTCCGGTTGGTTGTCGAGTGGCTGCAGGGACTATGTCCTGATCACCATGTCGTACCATAGTTTCTGTCTCGCCAGTCGAATGGCTGCAGGGACTATGTCCTGATCACCATGTCGTAGTCCAATACAATTCAGAGATTGACACAGTACTAATTCATATATGTAGTCCAATACAAATAGTCTAATACAAAAATAACCCAATACAAATAGTCCAATACAAATAAGTACTAATAGCTAATGAGAACCACGCAGCTCACGCAAACGCTCAGTGATACGATCACGCAACCACCTCGAATAAGTGGGATCGACGGCGGCAAGAGAGATGTAGTCCCTTGCAAGTGCTGCATGAATAGAACTCCCGGTCTCACTAGCTACCGGTGCTGGATGAATAGAACTCCCGGTCTCACTAGCTACCGGTGCCACTTCCTCCTTAACAGTAGGAGGAGACACCTCAGCATTCACTGTTTTTCTCAAACGACGTGCCGCTTCTCGGGTCATGGGTGCCATCTGGTAAGATCGATATTCACAAATAATATAACTGTAACATAAGCAAGCTAACTAAAGGAACCATCATGTAATTTGAGTACATTTTTGAAAGCAGATAAAGTACAAAAAATTTAATTTTTTACCAAGTGTGAGAACGGATGGCTCAGAACACAACCCAAAATTCATTCTAGCATACATTAGTGTGAATCATCTATGTTCTGTACATATGGTGTAGTATATGTTCTTATCGTATCTAGTATCTGAAGAATGTAACAGAATCAAGATGAACTCACATAATGTAATACTAAGACATCATCTACTACTATATAAGATATAGTGATAGGTTGTCATATCATCATTGCCGAGGGATGAGGGTCGAAGGGCAGTCAACTTTATATACGGCTACATAGTTTCTGCCTCGCCAGTCGAATGGCTGCATTTACTATATGTCCCGATCACCAAGTGTGAGAACGGATGGCTCAGAACACAACCCAAAATTCATTCTAGCATACATTAGTGTGAATCATCTATGTTCTGTACATATGGTATAGTATACGTTCTTATCGAATCTAGTATCTAATATATGAAGAATGTAACAGAATCAAGATGAACTCATACAATGTAATACTAAGACATCAACTACTACTATATAAGATATAGTGATAGGTTGTCATATCATCATTGCCGAGGGATGAGGGTCGGAGGGCAGTCAACTTTATCTACGGCTATATAGTTTTTGCCTCGCCAGTCGAATGGCTGCAGGGACTATGTCTTGATCACCATGCCATAGTTTCTGTCTCGCCAGTCGAATGGTTGCAGGGACTATATGTCCAGATCACCATGTTACCAATTAACCAACCAACAAAACTACTTGTTATAAATATCGGCACTATCGGTGTGTTCGAATCGGAGTATCACAATTTTCGGTGTCGGAAAACAAATAATTATTACTAAATTATCAGATTTTTTGGTACTATCGGTGCCCCTGACCAAGCCCCCCTACACCACCTCTAACCCGAACCCTAACCCTCCACTCCCCCCTGCTCCCCTCCCCCAGCCGCCCCTACCCTCCTGCTCCCCTCCTTCAGCCGTCCACACATACCCACCCCTAACCCGAACCCTACCCCTAGCTCCCCTCCCCCAGCCGCCCTCGTTCCCCCTGTCCCACCCCTCCAGCCACCCCCAGCCACCCCCGAACCACCAGTATCCCCCCTGCCCCTCCCCCCGAGCCACGTGCACCCCCCAACCACCAACAACCAAAACAACCGGAGAGAGAGAGAGAGTCGCCGGAGAGAGTGAGAGCGCCGAAGAGAGTGAGAGCGTCGGAGGGGGGAGGAGAGAGAGTGAGAGAGTAAAATAGAAGGAAATGGACCCTAACCCGAACCCTAACCCTAGCTCCCCTCCCCCAGCTGCCCTCGTCCCCCCTGCCCCTCCCCCCAGCCACCCCCAGCCACCCCCAACCACCCGCAGCCCCCCTACACCTCCCCCCGAGCCATCTGCACCCTCCTAGACCACCAACAACCAAAACAGACGGAGAGAGAGAGGGAGGGGGAGAGTCACGTACCGGAGAGGGAGGAGAGTCGCCGGAGAGAGTAAAAGTCGCCGTCGGGGAGAGTGAGAGCACCGGAGGGGAGAAGGAGAGAGAGAGTGAGAAAGGAAAATGGGGGGAAATGAATTGGCGGGGGGGGATATAATTAGAATTTAGCGACGTTCAACCGACAGTCGCTAAATTAGTCGCTATTAGCGACGTCATAGCGACGTTTCGCGACGACTAGCTCATGAAATTAATATACGTCATTATTTCGTCGCTTACTTCGTCGCTAGTAGCGACGATTAGCGATGCCTCACTAAAACGTCGCTAATGTACACAATTTAGCGACGTTAATCGAACGTTGCTAAATTTATGTCGCCAAATGAGCAGATTTTAGTAGTGTGGCCAGTTTGCCATATCAACAACTTAGCGACGTCTAGCGACTATACGCGACGTTTGGTTTTCAGGTTAGCGACGTCTTGATACACGTTAGCGACGTACATAGTTGCGTCTCTATTCATCGGTAAACGTCGCTATACCTCGCTAACTTTCAAAAAAAATTAAAAAATGCAGGATTCCGTTTGCTTTTCCATCCAGAATCTACATGTATTTTAAATAACAATTTACAAATAATAGATTTGGAGCAACCCTCCATAGAATTTTTTGGGTTCGCTGACCCCTTCGGTGGAAAACACAACACCGATAAACCAACATAATTAGACAAATGATGAAAATACACTACCAATAATCAAACAAATAGAATCGAACAACAAGAAAGATATGAAATAGCCGGGTGGAAACAAGTCCACTACCAAATGGCTATAAAAAGAGTTTGTCCAATAGTGTTTCAACAAAGTCAACATTACACAAACTATCATTAAATAAATAAAATAAATACATAAAGACCCAACAATGGGTCACCAAACAACACAACACATGAAAAAAAGTCCAATAAAGGACTACGTCTGGTCAGAAGGAGGAGGAGACAGTCCCTGCATCTGGGGCAACATGAACCTATACTGTGCCGGTGTCAACGTCACCGGTGACGACTCATCAACTAAAGGAGGAGAGGCAGTGGAACTAATACAGTCGGTATAGATGCCGACGCACGACCAGGCAGTGTTTGCTTCATAGCTAGCAGTCTAGAGTTGGTAGAATTCATAACAGCTGCCAGCCTTGAAAGCTGATCGCCCATGGCCACCTGCCACTACTAAAATACAACATTTTAGCAATGGCCCTATCTGTCGCTAATCCGTCGCTAATTAACATTACCGACGGATTACCGATGGATACTGGCTGAAAAAATTCGTCGGGAATAACCTCGTCGCTAAAACAAATCCGTCGCTAATCCGTCGCTTAGCGACTACTTAGAGACGGATTACCGTTGACTACATCAAAACAATTAGCGATGGCTAGTCGACGGTTTCCCGTCAACTTCAACAGTTTAAAATTTTAATATAGCAACGTTTAGCGGCGGAAAGATCCGTCGCTAATCTGTCGTAAATATGTCGGTAGAAGAGTATCGGAGAGTTTCTGATACGTAATATTCGTCGCTAATCCGTCGCTATGTGTTTTTTCAGAATCAGGCCGACGGATAATCCGTCGGTAATCCGTCGCTACCTCGTCGGATTAACGACGTTGTAGCGACGGATAATCCGTCGCCATGCTTCTGGATATCTTCCATATTTTTAGAACCTGAGCGACGAGAAATCCGTCGCCATTCCGTCGCTCAGTATTTTTCCAGAACCAGGCCGACGGATAATCTGTCGGCAATCCGTCGCTATCTTGTAATTCATATAGTTAGCGAAGGATTATCCGTCGCTATCCTGTCGCGAATCCGTTGCTAACTGTAATATTTTTGA
The DNA here is from genome assembly GCA_029216955.1 of Iris pallida. Taxonomy (NCBI): domain Eukaryota; kingdom Viridiplantae; phylum Streptophyta; class Magnoliopsida; order Asparagales; family Iridaceae; genus Iris; species Iris pallida. The sequence goes on along the minus strand of JANAVB010011000.1, from coordinate 3,795,784 downwards.
ATTTTTTTGCAGGAAACAGACTATTCCCTGTACGTACAACATATCCAACATCCACCATACACAAATATAACATATCCAACATCCACCATCCACCATACACAAATATAACATATCCGACATCCAATATATCTAACAAATATCCATATTGTCAACACAATATCTCCAAACATCCAATATATCCCAACATACACAAAAAAATCCAACACAATAACCAATAAAATATCCAACACAATATCCAACACAATATCCCAACATACATACAACAAAATATCCAAACATAAACAAAATATCCAAAATATACACATATCCAAATGTCCAAAAACATAAGCAAAATCACTGAGAAGGAGGAGGTGGATCGTCTCGTGCTCTCTCCACCGCTTCCGCTCTGGGTATATAATGCTCCACCATGTCTGTCGGCACTTGGGACAAGACATGCTCTGGAAGTCTCGCGTAGCTGCTCTGACGACATCATGTCAAGGAGCGCCACGATAGCAGCATCCGGTACCGGGCAGGCTTCGAAAGAGTGGTCAAAAGAAAGCCGTCCGGTGGAAGAAGGACCAGGTCGATCCGAAGCACCGACAGCAGCAGTGGACGGACCGGCAGCAGACGGACCAAGAGCAGACAGATTGGGAGCAGAAGAAGGATACGGATAGTGCCCTAGCACTATCGCCCACAAATCCGATACCGCCGTGGCGAGAGTCGCAAGCTGCGTCCTCACATTGTCTGCAGGGGACGCGGGAGGAAGCGGAGGCGGTGGATATCTCGGAGTCGATGCCTGCAACGACTCCGCCATGGAACCTAAGCCGTACAGGCTCCCTTTTATAAAGCCGCCGACGGATTCTATGAACACGTCGTCATAGCGAGCGGCCATAGAAGAGGGCATCTGGGTGGGCGTCGTTTCGCCGACATCCTCGGCAGGAGACTCAATCCGATGGAGTGTCTCACGATACGCAGCCTATCCAATGAATGTGTTTATACTATAAGTTTTCCTAAGTTATAATCTAAATCCTATGTTTCCCTAAGTTATAGTTTGAATCCTAAGTTTACCTAATTAAGTTAATAATAATTATATTTCTAACATAAATCTCATAAACGTAAGTACTTACATCAGTCTCCTGGGCCCTCGCGTCGACGAAGCTTCCGTCATTCCGCCTCTTGTACGTATGCACGAATACTTCGTGAGCGGTGACCGCGTCTGCCTCTCTTCCCTTCTTCACTGCCCGTTGGGTCTGCATACGTATAATTTAATTAACTTCGTATATTAATAGTACCAAATTAAATAGTGGAATAAATTTGTGGTATCTCACCAAATCTGTATGCGTCCGTACGTGGGACCTTGATCCCCCCGTATGCAGACCCGCGGCCTGTCTATTCGCCTTGGCTTTCTCTGATTTCTCCTTGTATTGAGGAGTATCCATCTTCTCCAACATCTCCTTATAGTACTCCGCCCGGATCCAGTCATTCTTCGTATGTGTCGTACGAAGGTCATACACCGCATCCCGTATCTTCTTCCCGGCGGCGGCTTTGTAGGTCCTGCAGATCGCCTCCTCGCGATGGGGGGGCCACCAGAACGTCCTCTGACATACAAATTCAAATATCACGTAATTAAAAAAATAATAAATTAAAGAATAATTAATAATTAACCAAAAGATATATACCCTCATCTCGTCGAGCCAGACGTACTGCCTGTCCTGAGGCACCTCAGAAAAATTGAGGTAGGGGCCATGGTAGTTATCCCGGATAATGCGCCATAGAATCCGGGCAACACCCCACAGGAAAATCTATAAAGAAGCAACGACTGGATTATTGACTTGAATAAATGAAACAAATTTAATAAATTAACTTAAATTTACTTACGATTCACCTGCGAGCCATATCTCTCGTCGGAACTCGCCCATCGGCCTCTCTGGTGGCGTCGAAGGATCCGAGGGTCCGCGTATGTACTCCCTGGTAACATGATGAAACTGAATCCGGAGGTAGTCCGGGGCCCACCGTGCAGTAACTGCTGGGTCCGCTGCTGCATCTGCTGATGCATCCGTTGGTGCATCCGGTGGCGGAATGGATCCGCTAGCGGATGGAGTCGCATGCCTCGACGAAGATGACGGTGGCACCGAGGTAGATTGACAGCGGAAAGAGTTTGTGCCCGGGCTCTCCAAGTCGGGATCGGAGGTCACATCCGGGGAATACGTATGGCGACCACGACCGCTACCACCACGCCTACGCCCACGACCACCACCACCACCACCACCACCACCACCACCACCACCACGACCACGGCCAGCACCACCAGCACGAGTGCTCGCAACCATGTCCTGTATATAGAACACATAAACATAATTAATAATATAGAAGTATAAATGAATATAAAACTAAACTAAAATATATATACCAGCAGCATGGCGACGAGTGCCGGCCAGACGAGTAGGACTAGGAGTGCCATCTGTAAAAAAGAAAATCATACAATAAGTAGATGATCGAACGACAAAAACATGAACTGAAATAAGAATACAGAAGTTTAATTTAAACTGAATCGTCCTCGTCCTCGGCCTCGACAAAAATATGAACTAAAATATACCGATATTTAATCATCGTCATCGTCCTCGTCCTCGGCCTCGTCTTCATTCTCATCATCATCCTCATCCTCATCGTCGACTTCATCTGTATCCTCATCCTCATCAAGTTCTTCTTCTTCTTCTTCTTCTTCAGTCTCAATACTTGGGACAAGACGCCACTTTCTCCCCCGGTTGACATCTAAGTCTTGTATATCAACCTCTTCCTCCCTCTATTTTCCTCAGCAGGAGGTATATCAACCTCTAATTCAACATCCAGGGTATCCGACTGTTGTCCCAAGTATTGGGGCTTTTCGATCTCGTCCTCTTGGTATGCTGGGTCTCCAACATTGAATGTATTTCTAGATTTAATATTTCATACTGCCCACCAGTCAAATCGATCTCTAAGATGCCTTGGATAGCTTGTATAGTAGACTTGAACAACGTTGGACCCTCTATACCTCCTGCGATGATTTATATCGACGAATCCAAATTGTTTATCGATTCTCCAACCGATATTTGGTGTCGTATCGAACCACTCACATTTGAACATCACAATATGCATATCATATGGGGCACTATATTGTAAATCTACAATATTCTGAAGCACTCCATAATAGTCAAAGTCTGGTTCGTTGTCATAGATGGTGCCTCTTATGCAAACACCAGAATCCTCAGTACTAAAGTTGTCATTGACAAATTCGGCATTTATAGCATGTTGAGTTGCCTTAAACTTGAAGCCATTAACGACATAGCCTGACCAAGTCTTCGTATGCTTCTTCGGTCCCAATGCCAAATAACGAATGCTCTAATTTGTGAGTGTTGTTTCATGCAATAAAACCTGTAAACAAATAATGATAATTTAAATATTTTACTTGCATATATTTTAATGGTAGCCGCATAACATATTATCTCAGTTACTTACGTATTTTTGAAACCAGGTCGGAAAGGTACAATCAACCTCTCTTTGAAGTCCCTCATCGGTAATATCGGGTGTCCTTATTTTGACTTAATATCTAAATACATTGTTAGAGAGAATAAAAATAAGTGTAGTCACTTACTTCACCAAATTAGAGATCATAACGAGGTGTAGTCACTTACTTCTCCAAATCTCTCACTTCTTGTATGTCATAATTTAACAAGACATATCGGTGCGCGACATCATACTCATCTTCAGTCAACCACCGTTTCTTACTAGCCCCAATAGGCTTGCCCCTTAAATTGAATATACCTCCATCTTCAACGTCTTCGTCATTCCTTTGAGGTCTATTTTGATTTCTCTCAATATGAGTATTAAAATAAATGGAGCAGAAGTTTGACACCTCCTCGATAAGATATGCTTCGCATATCGAAGCCTCTATATGAGCCTTGTTGCCAACTTTCTTCTTTAGATGGTGTAGGTACCTAGAAAGACAAATTATCTTGAGAATTAACAATGAATTATAAAATTCCACTTAAATTATATCATTTTTTATTTACCTTTCAAAGGGGTACATCCATCGATAATGAACAGATGTACCGACACAGGCTTCGTATGGTAGATGAATCGGTAGATGCTCTATGCTGTCGAAAAAGTCCGATGGAAATATTTTTTCTAACTTACAAATTGTTAAGACAATCTTCTCCTCAAGTTGTACCATATGTTGCACCGTCAGCTTAGTTGAACAGATATCCCTGAAGAATGTAGACAGCTCGGCCAACGGAACCCATACAACAGAAGGCAACAACTCTCTCAAAGCAATGGACAGTAATTTTTCCATAAACACGTGGCAGTCGTGACTCTTCATTCCTGTTAGCTTGCGTTCATTGTGATCAACGCATCTAGACAAATTCGACACATAGCCGTCGAGAAATCTTAAAGTAGATATCCACTTGCAGATTATTAATCTATCTTCCTTGCTCAATGTATATGGCGCTATAGGCTTAGTTAATTGTCCACCAGCTCCCCTTTCTATCAAGTTTAGATCATGATGTTTGCATATCTCGGCCATGTCTTGTCTTGCTTTTGGATTGTCCTTCGTCTTTCCTTTAATATCCATGACGGTATTGAAGACATTATCGAACACATTCTTTTCGATATGCATGAAGATTATGCCTTATAAGATTATCTTTCCAATAAGGCAAGTCCCAAAAAAATACTCCGTTTGGTCGCGTTATGGCTTTGTCCGAACCCCTCGACACGATTGTTCGATGGATCTTCTATTGCGGTGGCCAATTCCTTTACAACTTCCCAAATATCGTATCCCGACAATCTGGCAGGAGGATCAAGAAATTTTTGTTTTCCAGATCTGAACGCGTCCATGTTCTTTCGCCAATGATGGCTCACGGGCAGAAATTGACGGTAAAAGTCAAAGAAAGAAGTTTTTCCTCCATGTCTAAGGCGGAACGTCGTACTATTTTTCTTGCATATCGGACAAGAAATGTTGCTGTGCGTACTCCATCCCGACAGCATACCGTATGCTGAAAAATCATTAATTGTCCATATAAGTGAAGCTCTCATCTGAAAGTTCTGTTTCCTGAAAATATCATACGTCGTGACGTCGATCTCCCACAGCTGTTTCAGCTCATCCACCAACGGCTGTAAATATATATCGATGTTCTTCGTCAGATTTTTGGGACCGGGTATGATAGCTGTCAAGAACATATAAGGAGTCTTCATACACATCCATGGTGGCAGATTGTAAGGGGTAAGAATGACCGGCCAGCATGAGTATTGAGATCCCGACTGTCCGAAAGGGGCGAAGCCATCAGAACATAGCGCAAGGCGTACATTTCTAGGCTCTGTAGCAAAATCTGGATGACACAAATTAAAATGTTTCCATGCCTCTCCATCTGAAGGATGTGACAATTCTCCTTTGTCCTATATGCGTTCTTCGCTGTGCCACGTCATGTGTTCTGCTGTATTCAGAGACATATACATCCTCTGCAAGCGCTTCATGATCGACAAGTAATGCATAGGGGTGAGTATTCGGTTTATTCGGTTCCAACCGAACCGAATAACCGAAAACCGAATTGGACTGAAACCGAATAAGCAAAACCGAAATCGAACCGAATTGGTCAATAACCGAACCGAACCGAATTAAATCGGTTCGGTTTTTGGTTTATTCGGTTTTTGGGTTTATTTGTGTTTTTTTTGTTAATATATATAATAACTAAATATACCTAGATATATTTATTATATACCTATAGTATATACCTATATATATATATATATTTTTTATTTTTTTTATAGTATATACCTATATATATATATATTTAAAAATATATATATATATATATATATATATAATATACCTATATATATTTAGTATATACCTATAATTAATACACACACACACACACACACACACACACACACACACACATATATATATAATATATATATATATATATATATATATATATATATATATATTTAGTATATACCTATAATTAATACACACACACACACATTATATATATATATATATATATATATATATATTAAAAAAATATATATATATATATATATATATATATATATATATATATATATATATATTTTTTTTTAATATATATATATATATATATATATATATATATATATTTTATATATATAAACTAAATTTTCTTATTCGGTTTTCGGTTTTGGACCGAAACCGAAACCCAAAACCGAAACCGAAACAGAATAAGAAAATTTAGTATTTTCAAAACCGAAACCGAACCAATTTTTTTAAAACCGAACCGAATCTCTTATTCGGTTCGGTTCGGTTCGATTTTCGGTTCAAAACCGAATAATGCTCACCCCTAGTAATGCATATACTTGTAAGGACGTCGTTTTCTAGTTGACTTTCCTTTTTCCTGCACTGGCTTGTAATGATATGCATTACAGAAGTTGCAACTTTCTGATAAGCAATTTTCTTTGTAGTACAACATGCATCCATTGCAACAACAATCTATCTTCTTGTACCCCAGTCCCAGTTGTCGGACCATCATCTTTGACTTGTAGAAGTTTTTTAGGAGCTCTTTTGATTCCTTCGGTAAAACCTCCTTGATTAGTTGTGTGATCCGATCATAACAAGCTTATGGCAAGTTAAAATCAGACTTTATGTTCAGCAACCGCATCGTCACTGACAGTACGGAATGAGTCTCACAACCAGGATATAGAGGAGTATTTGCGTCCTAAAATATATCATAGAACTCCTTCGCCTCGGGATTAGGATCCTCCGGATCAAAATTAGGCCCTGCCGCATCATACACCATATCTCGTGCAAGGTTCTGCACGTCTCCATAATCAACAGAGCATCCGTCGTCTTCGAGGACATCCATTGCAGCATTATCATCAAAAGCATAAGTAGCAGCTTCCGCAGCCTGTCTTTCCGAATATAATTCACCTTGCGATGACCACAGGCCGTAATCACGTACGAAACCCTTACGGGTCAAATAATCTATCACAGTCACCACTTCTTCATAACGTCTATTGTGACAATTAACACACGGACACTTGATTTTGTTATCGTCTATGTATTGAGCTTTGCTCATGGCATACTTAAGAAATACTTCCACGCCTACCTAAAAATCGTCACTCACACCAATTCTGCTTTCGTGTTGCCGTTTGTACATCCATGTACGATCAACAAAGTAACGATTCATCCTCGATTTGGATGTGAAAATCTGTATCGTAAGACAAACTAAACATAAGAATATTCCGATACCGGATACTCATATAGGATTAGGGTTAGGGTTAGGGTTAGGCTCTGATGCCGATACTCATAGGGATAGTCCGATATCGATACTCATAGGAATAGCCCGATACCGATACTCAAAGGAATAGTCCGATACCGATACCGATTTCGATACTTATAAGAATAGTCCGATACCGATACCGGGATATGCCAAACTGTATCGGTATCGGACAGTATCGGACCGATATCGGTCAGTATCGGGTATCGGTCAGTATCGGAGCAGGACATGCTAAACTGTACACTACTTCTACGTTGCTACACTACGTTCTATATCATCTTGATTAATTGTACATTAATCTTGGTTGTCAACTCTTGACCTTGATTGATGATCTTGATCAAGAATTAATAATCCTGAATTAATTATAATTATTCTTGACTAATTCCTAGCTAGTTAACTACCTTCCAATTTAGAATTGGAATTCTAATATAAATATTACATATAGCTCGATACCGATACTCATATGGGATTAGGGTTAGGGTTAGGCTCCGATGCCGATACTCATAGGGATAGTCCGATATCGATACTCATAGGAATAGCCCAATACCGATACTCATAGGAATAGTCCGATACCGATAACGATTTCGATACTCATAAGAATAGTCCAATACCGATACCGGGACAAGCCAAACTGTATCGGTATCGGACAGTATCGGACCGGTATCGGTCAGTATCGTGTATCGGTCAGTATCAGAGCGGGACATGCCAACTGTACACTACTTATACATTGCTACACTACGTTCTATATCATCTTGATTAATTGTACATTAATCTTGGTTATCAACTCTTGACCTTGATTGATGATCTTGATCAAGAATTAATAATCCTGAATTAATTATAATTATTCTTGACTAATTCCTAGCTAGTTAACTACCTTCCAATTTAGAATTGGAATTCTAATATAAATATTACATATAGCCCGATACCGATACTCATATAAGATTAGGGTTAGGGTTAGGGTTAGGGTTAGGCTCTGATGCCGATACTCATAGGGATAGTCCGATATCGATACTCATAGGAATAGCCCGATACCGATACTCATAGGAATAGTCCGATAACGATACCAATTTCGATACTCATAAGAATAGTCCGATACGATATCGGGACATGCCAAACTGTATCGGTATCGGATAGTATCGGACCGGTATCGGTCAGTATCGAGTATCGGACAGTATCGGAACGGTATCGATCAGTATCGGGTATCGGTCAGTATCGGAACGGGACATGCCAAACTGTACACTACTTATGCGTTGCTATACTACGTTTTATATCATCTTGATTAATTGTACATTAATCTTGGTTATCAACTCTTGACCTTGATTGATGATCTTGATCAAGAATTAATAATCCTGAATAAATTATAATTATTCTTGACTAATTCCTAGCAAGTTAACTACCTTCCAATTTAGAATTGGGATTCTAATATAAATATTACATATAGTCCGATACCGATACTCATATAGGATTAGGGTTAGGGTTAGGCTCCGATGTCGATACTCATAGGGATAGTACGATATCGATACTCATAGGAATAGCCCGATACCGATACTCATAGGAACAGTCCGATACCGATACCGATTTCGATACTCATAAGAATAGTCTGATACCAATACCGGGATATGCCAAACTGTATCGGTATCGAACAGTATCGGACCGGTATCGGTCAGTATCCCCTCCCCGACAGCATCCCCTCCCCGACCCACCCTCCCAGTCAGCATCCACCCCCACCCTCTCCCCTACCCCCACCCCTCCCCGACCCCCCCTTCCCGACAACACCTCCTCCCCGACCCCCTCCCCCACCCCCTCCCCGACCCCACTCCCCAACCCCCCTCCCCGACAGCACCCACCCCCCACCTCCCTCCCCCACCCCCACCCCCCCCGACAGCACCCACCCCCACCCCTCCCCACCCCCACCCCCTCCCCGATCCCCCCTCCTCGACAGCACCCCCTCCCCGACCCCCCTCCCCCACCCCACTCCCCAACCCTCCTCCCCGACAGCACCCACCCCCACCCCCCTCCCCTACCCCCCTCCCCTACCCCCACCCCCTCCCCGACACCCTCCTCCACCCCCCTCCTCGACAGCACCCACCCCCCACCCACCCCTCCCCCACCCCCCCTCTCCACCCCACGACCCCCCTCCCCGACCCCCTTACCTCCCGGCCCCGGCGACAGCCGACTGCACCTCCCCGAAACCCTAAAATAGAGAGAGAGAGAGAGAGAGAGAGAGAGGAAAAGAGAGAGAGGGAGATAGCTTACCTGCGAGATCGACGGAGGTTAAGAGATCTCCAGAGGGAGTGAGATCGCCGGAGGGAGTGAAATTGCCGGAGAGAGAGAGGGGGAAGAGAGATAGAGTATGTTTGGGAGGGAATGAAAAATTCTTCCCCGTCGGTTCAATTTAAGTTAGGGTACAGTATTTTAGCGACGGACTACCGACGGATATATCCGTTGCTAGGTAGTCGCTAATACCCACTTGATTACCGACGGAACGTCCGTCGCTAGTTCGACGCTAATTTATCGCGCCATTTTTTTTTTTCAGATTTTGCCGCCAAAATGTGCGACATATTAGCGACGGAGATCAATTCGTCGCTAAATTTTCGTCAAATTATCGACGGAAGTGAGACTGATTTTGACACAAAAAAATAAAAAATTATCCATTGCTTTCTGACGGTAGTCCGTCACAAGGTAGTCGCTAGTCCGTCGCTATTAGCGATAAGATCTGTCGCTACTAGGCCGTCGCCAAATTGCTATATTTTACTAGTATACGACCCATGCACCGTCTGAATAGCAAGATTCGTCTTCTCCTGCACCACCTGAATGGCATGATCCGTCCTCTCGTTCGTTTTTCTAATGGTGCGTTCGAGCATATCAAATCGTACGGTGAGCACCGCATCGTCTGTCTGCAGCTGAGATTGGGGCTGCTCTGCAATCCTTCACAACAGCTCGTCACGCAGCTCAAAAACCTGGTGACGGAGTTCCTCAACTCGGGCCGACTCCTGTGAGGGCTGTGAGGAATGCACACTGGCAGAGGGAGCCTTGGATGACTGTGTTGCCACGAAGGCGTCGTAGGATCCCGTACCGTAGTACATACCTCTCTGAAGACCACAAACGACTGTCATCCAGAGCTCGTCCAACGTCCGACCCGAAGGCGGCTGCGAGGAAGTACTAGCCCCTCCCTCCACAGGTGTACTAGTAATCTCACGCTCTAGTCTAAGATACTCATCCTAGAAAAGTACGTATCTCAATACACATAATATTTACTACCAACCTAGTTGTTCCCCGTCTATGAATATATATTACATATTTCTTAAGTTATACTAAAGTTAGTGGCACGTAAAGTAATTCTTACATAGCTCTTGCGTGGCCCTATCATCGATGAGCTTTCCGTCCTTCTGATAGGCGGCCAGGAAGACGGTCATATGTTGGCGTCCTCACCCCTCATTATATGTTATAATAATTTATTTGTTATTAAAATTAAATATTTTATTCCTACTTTTATTAAAATAATATATTATAGTAAAATACATACCAGGTGATGAAAATGTTCCGTCATGGGAATCGAGCCACCACACCACTTTTCTGCCCTCGTCCTAGCTGCCTTCGCCTTCTCCAACCGCTCCTTGTACCTAGGATCGTCGAATCTAGTTCTCATTGTAGTCTACTGCTCGGGTGTGATCCAATCTTGGATCGGTCTTTCGGAGCGCTCTTGAGTCTTCTGGTCGTCGATCGTATCCCAGATCAACTTGGTAGCAGCGGCAAAAAATTGATTCTCGATTATCTCAGCCCGGTGTGGTAAATAAAAAAATATTTTCTACAAGAATTAAATTAGTTAGTTATATAATATGCATAAAAGATGATTTATATTAAAAGCAGCATACTTTAATTAACTTGAAGTGGGTAAACCAGAATGCCTTCCTTTCGTCTGAGGCATCCAAGTAGTTGATCCAAGGGCCACCGTAGTTGGACCTCAGAAATAGCCCTAATGCCCTCTGAACTGATGGGAGATGATATCTACGAAATGATAATTATATTCATGAATATATAGATATATTTATAAATTATTGTTAACTAATTAACTTAATTTGTAGGCCCGTCGGACCAAATCTCTATCCTCGTCTCGTCCGGAGGGGCACATGGGGGATCGCTCGGATCATATAGAGATGGAGTAGGTACGACCTCCTCCACCCTCTCCTCCGTCTCCATAGTGCCGTCAGCATTCAGAACGCTGGACGGGGTAGTCTCAGGCTTGGAACTGCCTGTTCTAGGAGTACTTCTACGTACCGTCGACGCAGTCAAAGATATGACTGGTTGTTACATTGAAATACTAGGAGATGAGGGTCCGAAACCATCATCCAATAACGGAGTAGCACTCCGTCCACTTGTGGAACCTCTACCGGCACGGGATGCTCCGATGTATGATCCTCTTCGTCCTACCATACCTGATAAAAAATATATATATACAAGAAATGTAATACATATTCTAAATCCAATCTAGATGCATCTAACATATCACAGTTTATAAAAAATAGACCCGGAGCAACCCTCCGTTGAAGTTTTGGATAATAATCAAGTCTAGATAATATAATCCAGAAACATCCAAATCTAGATAATAACCAAATTTAGAAAATAACAAGAAACATCCAGATTTGTGAAAACATCCAAGTCTAATCCAGAAATAAATCTACCGGAGATAAATTCGGTCAAAAGTTATATCATATATATAACTCTACCGTCTACGCTGGGGCAAATATCACTCCCTCAGCCACCACGCATAAGAAGGATCCACGTGATCAAGATCATCTATAGGAGCTGGGTGACTGGAACTCCCGGTGCCACTGCCTTCTGGTGCCATTTTCTTCTTTATAGAGATCTCGGCTTTAGGAATCACTTTCTCCTTAATAGTAGGTGGTAGCACTTCTTCCTTAACCTTGATCTCTGCTTTAGCTATTACTTCTTCAGCAACATGAGGCAACACTTCCTCCTCAGCATCAGGAGGTACCACTTCCTCCTCAGTAGCCATCTGTGCATCTCTCAAGCGATGTACTCGAGTCATAGGAGCCATCTGGTAAGATTGATGGAAATATATAGATTAATTAGGTGTTAAACAAAATGATAGTACATTTCACAAGTCTAAATAGTTGTTACATGGAGATTAATTAGAGGTTAAACATATTCTATATTTTATTTTATTTTTAATCATCTTTTAAAAATTCATCTTGTTCGTTCTCAGTGTCCTCATCTTCCTCTTCCTCCTCATCTTCGCTTTCATCTACTTCATTTTTCTCTTCGGATACTTCTACCTCTTCTACACAATTAGACGTGTAATGTGAAACTTTCGTTATGTCGTCAACTGTATTTATTACTAGAGATAGCTCGTCCTCCTGATAAGCTATTTCGTCATTATTGTAGGTATTTCTGGCTTTAGTCTTGCATATTGCCCACCAGTCCAACCTAGTTGTTCCCCGTCTAGGATAAGTAATGAAGTAAACGAGTTGAGCCTAACTTGCTAGGACAAATGGTTCGTATTCTTGATATCGACACCGGTAGTTAATATCCAAAGACAATGCTTGTCAATTTTTCAACCTTGATCTTGGATCGGATCGAACCAATCACACTTGAATAATACGATCTTAGCCGGCTCTATGCCGTAGTTATATGTCAACTCCACAATCGCCCGAACCGACATATTTGTAGTTTGTAGATCTGATACACAAACAATTATTTTTGTCGAATCAAGATCCGAAAAGTTCTCTCTGATCGGAGCATTTTTTGACTTGAACCTAAACCCATTCACACAATAGCTTGGCTAGATTTTGACAGAATAAATTGGCCCCTTTGCTAGAGTTCTAATAGATTCATTCTCTAGTATTTTGTCTGAACAATCAACCTAAATACCATAAGATAGGAAATTAAATTCAGCGTTCCGTTAATTATTGTGTAAAGTGCATATACAAAAGTAATTATCGAGTTCCATACATATGCACTCAACCATGAAGGAAAATGATGTATCATTTTCTATTCTAGTCATTTATCTGTTATATATGGTCTACTCGATCTCTCCTCATTATTAAATGTGCTGAAAATAACAACACATCGGCCAATTAATGTAATAATAATATTGGATACTATTACATACATAGGTGACGTAAACATGGACGTATTAGTTACTTATCCCTCAAGCTTCTCCACTTTATCCTTATCGCAGTTGAGTAATATCTATAACTGAGTAGCCCTTAGTTCCTCGTCATTCGAATATATTTTCTTTATTTTCCCCGAAGGCTTTCCGAAAGCATTGAAGACTTTCAGTATTTCATCATTAGATTCAAGATATCCATCATCGTTTTTCAGAGCCCTTGTTCTATTAGTAGCAATATGTGGCTTGAAATACATCGAGCAAAAGTTTGTAATCTCTTCGAGAACATAAGCTTCACAAATAGAACCCTCGACCCGAGCCTTGTTTTTTTATATCCATTTGAAGATAATTCTGCAAAGATAGATACACATTATTCGAGTATATTGTCCAAATGAATGTATAGATCCATGAGTATTAAATGTGTCGTCACATGTTCAATGTTATCCCTTCTCTTCAAAAAAATTACTTCTGCAAGCCTTTTGAGGCTATTACAATTCTACAAGACTTCAAAAAAATACTAGAAAAGGCCAAGTTTTATAATTTTTTGTTTTTTAGGATTTTTCGTTCTTTGTTATTTTTTTCTATTTTTTACTCCTTCCATTCTTTATCTTTTCTCCTATTTTTCGAAAATCTGTAGAACTCTAACAGTCTCAAAAGGCTTACATATATAAATTTACTTGTCAGGAAAAGGCTGACATGGACACTTGACTTCGGGCTGACACAGACACTTACCTATGTATCTAAGACACCTCGTTAGCACTTACCAACATATCACCTTAACTCTAGGTATAGTGTATCATGTGGATATCATGTACCACGGTACACAATACCATATCGATACTCTCCTGTATTTTGATACTAGGATACAAAATACCCATATACTAACTATATATAATAACTATACACAAGTTTTTCTTATATACTACTAGGATACTCACTCTATATACTCTAGGTACTACGATATATACTTAGGTGTTGTCACGTGTTCTTTGTAACACTACCAAAATACAGGCAAATAGCGACTGAAAATTAGCGACGACGTAATCAGTCGCCAATTAGCGACCGACAAGCGACTTACTGGCGACAAATTTTTTACATAATTTTTTTATAAGTTTAATGACGGATCAGCGAGCATTTAGGGACGGAATATGTCAACCGACTGATTAGCGACATATATATACGTCGCTAAGCTGCTGTAAATGTCGAAACAGAAGGATTAATTTTTATTCTAAATTTTTTCATAAAGGTAGCGACTAACGAGCGACTACTTAGTGACATTTCCATGTAGTGACGGCGTAGCGACGAAAAATTTTCGTCGCTAATTTGCTGTAAAAATTCGAAAGTTACTTAAATTTTGAAAATTTTCCAATCTCTCTCTCACACTCAAAATCCTTCTCTCCCCTCCCCTCTCTCCCCCGACCGGCAATCACCCCCTCCCGACTGCGGCCCCCTCCGGCGCCCTCCCCCACTCCGGCCCCCTCCCTCTTCTCCTCCTCCGATCGAACCCCCTAACCACCCCCTCTTCTCCTCCTCCGTCGAGCCCCCACCTCCGGCGACTACCTCCCTCCGGCGTGCTCCCCCACTCCGTCCCCCCCTCTTCTCCTCCTTAGAAACCCCGTAGACCCTTCCTCTTCTCCTCCTCGGTCGTGCCCCCCTCCGGCGACCCCCCCTCCGGCGACCACCCCCTCCGTCGCCCCCCCCTCCGGTGCCCCCCCTCCGACGTCCCCCCTTCTCCGAGATCCTCTCCGTGACCAACCTCTTCAAGGTCCGAAACCCTAAACCCTAATTTGCATTTATTTTTATTTATGCTTTGTTTGTGTTTTCTCAACATGTTCTAGGGTTTCAATTTCAATTTCGTGTTTGAAATTTATCGATATAGTAGTGGGTATAGTCGATAAATAAAAATTTATTGGTATAATAGTTTTAGAAATTTGATGGGACACGGACACGAAATAATATCACGACCCATACCCTAGAGTAAGGGTACAAGAAGTGGATACGTCCAGCCTACGCCGCAGTGTCGGCGGTAGAACGCTGTCCTAGATCACTATCACAAACAAAATACAATATAATATACTCTCCGAACGGAGGACAAATCACCTAAGGTAAACTCAATCACAAATCTAGAGATGGAAATAACACGATATGATAAATATAAAATCCTCAAACTGAGGTACAAACAGAAGAGAAAGTCTAAGTGTCTAAACGACACAACATCACAAACATCCAGAAAATAATACAACTCTAAAGTCAATACAAATGACATAAGAAATAAGATAAAGCCTAGCTAATCTAGTCTAAGCAGTATGGATGACGTCCTCAGCTAGAGCTGGATCCTCCTGTGGGTCCAACTCACAGGTATCGTCTAGATGGGCTCCATAGTAGGTTGGGCAGAAGTCCTCGGTATCATCTGTAATATTTTTAACAAGTCCTGTCAGGACGGGAGCGAGCACAGTACATCTCATGTAGTTCATATCATGGCAGAAAATATAAAGCAAGCAATAGAGTAAGATACATGAAACGCTGTAAGAAGATGTACATGAAAATAGGAAAGATATTTGATAACTAGAAATATATACATGATAAGTAAGAACTGTAAGTGACTAGTGATTTAGAGTACGTGATGGCCTGTAACTGGCTTGGGTTGAACATGATATACATGAGTGAACATGAGTGACACCAGCCGAGAAGGTTGTGTTGTACATGATAAAACATGAAAAGTAACAGAGTGAAAGTGATGGGTAAATCATATGACCATTTATACTCACCCCTACCCACAATCAATACACAAGGATCCAGTCAAGTTACATTACGAACATGATATTTTGGTTACACACGAAGCACATGAGGAAACATGAACATACATGAGGACACATAAAAGTACATGAGCGTACATAAAAGAACATAAGTGTACATGAATAACGCAGGAGCAAGGAATACATGATGTACATGAAACACATGACATGAAATATCTGATGCGCCCGCTAAGGGAGATAACATCCCAAGAAGAGATCCATATAGTACCAATCCGTGATAACAAGTGTCAGCATCAAGTAAACTAATCTAGAGCAAGAAAATAAGTCGTAAAAAGTATGAAACGATCAGAGAATGTACTCGCCTGCAATCTGAATGTCTGTGAGAATACACTGTCCGAAACGAGATATCTGAGTCCTATTTAGAGCAACACAAGTCATGATGTATACAAGAGGATTATAATTTGAAGAGTACAATACATCTACATGTTTCTAGGTCAGTCTGGACCAAAGTCAACTCTGGTCAACTCTAAAAGTCAAACTAAGTCAACTCTAGTCAAATTAGGTCAAACTAGTTATGGTTTAGTCAATCTTGGTCAACTAGTCTAAGTTAGTCTAATCTAGCTTAATAAGTCAATTCTAGGTATCCAACACATAGCCTAGGCAACTAACTATACTACACACAAAGCTAAACCATAGTCTATGTCACATCTAACTAGCTAAGCACACACAACCAAGTAATCTTGTCTAATATCACATTTATATTTACATTCACATATATAAACCATATATATACAGGGTATATATATATATATATATATATATATATATATATATATATATATATATATATATATATATAGGTTGTGTGTGTATAAACATTGTAGCATTTGGTAAAGTAGAACCTCTAGCTAACGTATGTGTATACATTCATATATTGCATAGCATGTATACATTCATATATTCCTATCTTCATACATTCATATATACATTTATCTACCTCCATATATATATATATACATATAAAGAATGAAAATGGCAAGAGTGTGTGTGTGTGTGGAAAAGTGGGATGTGTGAGTGAAAGAGAGTGAGTGAGTGAAAGAGAGGGACTGATTTCAGTTTCAATTAACCATGGATTTCAATTTCAGTGCCTTATGAATGTATATGGAATTATGGGAGGGGGTGGTCTCATAGTGGACTGTTTTGCCTATAGGTAAAGGAAGAGAGGTGTTGCTAGCAAACTAATTTAGTATCTTGATATCAAGACCTGTTTGTGCGTGTGTGAGTGAAAATTGTGTGGTATATGTGTGGAGTGGAATGGAATAGGCAGCAATAGGTTAGAGGGGAAGAGTATCAGTGAGTGAACTGATATTGTGATGGAGAGTGTTAGTTAGGACAAGGATAAGGGAATCCCTATTGGACCTGAACACATAAGAGGGGGATTTGGGGTCGAGAATATATGTTCAAGTTATATGTTAACTGAATCTCAGTAATTTCCCATTTTAGTTTTTAGTTAACATATAAACCCAAAACTTAATTAGTTTTTAATATCAAACAAAACTCAGGTTTTCAGTTAACTTCCAACTCATTTCAGTTAACATACATTCAGTTTTTAGTCACACTTAAAACCAGTTATCATTTAAACATTAGTCTCTCAGTTATCTTGAAATAAATCTCAGGTTTACATGTAATTATACATAGTGAATTACAATATCAGATTTATTACAATTCTCAGGTTTTCATTTTAATGTCAAAGTTTTCAGCCTAATGTCAGTGATTTCAGTCTAATGACATATAAATCAACAACCCTAGATATATACAAACATTCAAAAGAAACCAATAAACTCAGTTTTTAGGTTTTTAATTAGGGAACTTCTCAGGTTATCATTTTGTTGAGTCATTTAACTAGTGAAATTCAAATACAACCCATCCCATTTGAATCCCCAGTCATCTACACATCTATCAATGTATTTGTAACATGTACAATATGTATTTAGACAAATTAAATTCAGTTAAAAACATATCAAACCCCAATCGAACACACAGTATCAGTAGATCATGCATACCACTGAAAAAATCCCAATTTTGAATATTAAAACAATATGAAAACCTAAATCACTTGTGTACAGTGGTGTCCCACATGTGTGTGCACATGTGGAGGGTGTCCACGTGTCCTAGAACTGGACACAAAGTGTCAATAATCGAATAAGGGAAGTATGAAAACACAGTGTTCAGTATGGCCTCGTGCGGCCATGTCGAGTCCAATAGGACTCGACACACAACACGAGGAGGGTTGTGTCCATGTCCAGTGATAGAGTGGGTCTAGGGCTACGTGTCTAGCACCCTGACACGTGTCCACAACGTGTCTGCATGCGACACGAAAGCCCTGTTAGAAGCCACTGTTCATGCGGAACAGTACAGTGTAAGATCGATGCACTAGTGTTTTTGTGTCCGACACGACACGACGTGTCCTAAAACTCGAGGAGGGGTCTGTCAGTGATGGCCCCCACCTCTATGCCAAGTGGCACGTGTCCACGTGGCGTAGCCAATAAGAAATGAGGGTCAGGTAGCAGGGGACCTGACCGAGTCCTCGTGCACAGCGTGCGTATCCAGTTTGGACACGAAAATGCCCAAGTCTTCGACTCAGTCAAATAGATTTGGAATCCACACACCAAGGGCTACACAACCATGTAATTACTTTTAAAAATTACTAAAATAATTTCCTATGTGGCATTTCATCGAGCACTCTTTTAAAAGCACCGATACGTGTCCGATACGGACACGAATTCCTACCAAACTTGGGCTACACCTAGGGGAACCCTAAATGGATGCATCTATTGGAAGAAATCGGGAACTTAATAGGGTTTGATAGGTTTTACCTATTGAGGGTGAATCCTCAATGCAAAGGGTTAAAATAAGAGTCCTCCTTTGAACTCCTATTGCGCATAGCTCTTCAAATCCTTCTTAGGAAGCCTCCACTAGCTTCCACTATGGTAGAGGGTGATGATGCAATTGATTAGGATCAATTTGGACTCAATTTGGATTAAATGTGAGAAGTTTAGGGGAGAACAAATTAGGACTTTTTCTAGGTATTTAAAAAGAGGCAAGAACAACATAAGAGCATACTTATAGGAGTTGGGGGGGCACTTGATGGCTGCCATTAGATGAATTAGGGTTAGGTTTTAGGTCTAGATGAGTGACTAGGAGTTGTCCACCCAATTCTAAGCCTTCATATTGGTTCAACTAGTCATAAGGCTTCCTTTTTCACAAATATCCTAAGGGATAAATATCCTACTATGAAATATCTAGATATTGTTAATCTTGTCATTACTAGGTTACCCTAATCAATACTCTAAGCAAAAGGCTAATCTAGATTAGGCTAAGTTTCTAGGTCAAGTCTCAACCTAACAAATAGCACATATTTAATTAATCAAAATTCATTTTTATTAATAAGTCAAAATAACCAAAATACCCTTTGGCTAAAAAGTAGTAATATGACATTCTAATCAAATGACTAGGCTCCCTTGGTCACGGTTAGTCTCTAGGCTTAGTAATTCTAGGGTTACACTAGCTAACCATCAAAATCACGTTTCAATATTTTAAATAGTTTTAAATTGATTAAAAATTACCAAAAATCATAATATGATTTAAATATTATTATTAATGATTATAATTACAAAATTTCAAAATTACCCTTATTTTAGAAAATTGGGTGTTACAAGTCTACCCCTCTTAGAAGAGTTTCGTCCTCGAAATTAAGATGGTAGTACTCCTTCTAGGTCAACTACCCCAACAATCATAGTCTCAAAATCATACGGTTCGATAATCATATGCGTCTGTCCAAAATCATGATACACAGAATCTTCGTCATGCTAGTGAGCAAGACTACGATAATCACAGAGTCCTTGACTAAGGTACATACATCTAGAATCATGGTATTTAAAATTTTTGCATTGCCGTATGCTTGGCCGCGAAAACCTTAAATTTCCATACCCGAGAAATACGTCCAAAACCAGACTATATGTCCTCACTATGCCAGCTAACATGACTATAGAAGACTCTAGATCCATAACTGAGGCGACCTAGCCCATACGACTTATCTCAGGAAAAAAATTTAAATCATAATGAAACACTAGATCAAAACTTATCAACAAACAAGGAACAGATGGAATCAAATTTTAAGACAGTTATAAGGAGGTAAATGCGAAAATAGAATTGAGAAGAACGAAACCTGCAATAAGCTCTCATACTGCCTGAGCATCCTCAACTGTCATGGCGTAAGCTCGCCCCTGCTGGCCTCCTCTAGCCTGCTGCTGGCCTACTGGAGCCCTGGCTCCTGCTTCCTGAGCTGTCCGTCCTACAGACTTGGGACACTCTCTCAACTGATGATCTGATGATCCGCAGAGTAGGCACCTGCCTAGCCTCATCCGGCATTCGCCCCAATCGTGCCCTGGTTTCTTACAGAAAGGACAAAGGATAACATGCTGCTGTCTATGGTCCTGCTGTTGTCTCTGCTGCTGCGGTACCTGCTGAAAAGGAGCACGGCCCTGAAACTGCTGCTGCTGAAAGGGGACCCTCGGCTGCTAATACTATAAAACCCCTAAATTTCTACTATTTTTTTCAAATAAATTTGGTACAGATTTTTTATTTTGTATTTGTACGTCGCGTAGTTGCATTGTACGTCGTGCGCGAAATTTCATTTTTGCTCGACGAGTGCGAATATGTACGAGCGTACATATTTTAGAAAAATATTTTCCTATTTTTAGAGTTTCAAAATAATATATATAATAATTATTTTAGCCATCATACCAACCTTTCTATGTCCATTATTTTACTTATTTTATTTATAAAAGTCTTTCGTTTATAACAGTTATTAATAATAAATAATATTCTTATAAAATGGTATACTAGAAAAGTATATTTATGTAAATATTATTTGTGCATACATATATATTTCGTAATTATTTATTAGTTTATTTTAAATAATAATGTAATTTTTGAAATTATTATTATTAGTATTTTGGAAATTATATTTGAAATTATTGTGGCAATTTAAATATGATTTAATTTATGGATTTTTAAATAGTTAAATTAATATCTATATTTGAAAGTTGATTATTTGATTTTTAAACTAAAAGATATAATGTAATTATATTGATTTAATTTTATAATTGAATTATCTAATGGGTTTAAAAAATCCTAATCCTTATCCAACTGAAAATTCCCACCTCCTATATAAGGAGAGGGTACTCATCATATATTTTACCATTCACAATCCTCTAAAATTATTTCTCCACAACGTGTGTGCTTCGTGTCTGTGTCCAACACTTCTCCGTGTCAGCCGTGACGGCCTCGGGTTCGACCCCGGGTGACTCTCTTATTCCATTCTTTTACAATTATATTATTCTTTCGTGTCGACAACCCCGACACCATCAAATTCCTAACCTAGCTCTAACCCTGACTCCATCTTGCGCATCCTCCTATCCCGTTCGACCGACCAAGCCCGACCAAAACCCAG
>JANAVB010011000.1:3721350-3773060 GCA_029216955.1 Iris pallida | reverse complement strand
CCATTTTCCTCTCTCTCCCGCTCTCCACCTCTCGGTTCTCTCTCTCATCCCCAATTTGTTTTCTCTGTCTTCAGCAGGTATGGTTTATTGGTTTTTTTGTGTGGTTGAGGTTAACATTTATTTTGTTTCTTTTATTATTTATTATTTATGTGCTTGGGTCTCTCTCTTCTCGAGGGAGAGAAAAAAAAACACACTGTTGTCCTTATTTCTTTATTATTATTATTATTATTATTATTATTTTATTATTATCTTTTCTATTTTCTGTTTGTATTAAATTCGTATATGAAAATATTCTGCTGATGGCATTATTACTAAGTATTTTTATGGTATTATGATTGTATATATATTTATGTATTTTGTTATGTTAAGATAAATAATTAGTATTACTATGTCCAAAGATTATTATATGCAGTTATATTATATCTTTTAATATAATATACATATTAAATAATTTGCTGAAAAGTTATTTTGTAACGAAAAGATCATATTGGGGCTTGGCCCTATATTTTCAAATGTTTAGTCTTAGCCTTAGATAATTTTTCTATATATATATATATATATATATATATATATATATATATATATAAAATATATATATATATATTATATATATATATATATATATAAATATATGTTCATATATATGTTTCTAAACTTATTTTTCAACTATTATAAATATTTTCTAAATCATATATGTTATTTATCCAAATTTCTATCGATCATTCTCATGTCCATGAACCAGCCCATCTTTCCTATTCCTTTACCAATTCTATACTATTTATGTCCACCCTACTTATTCGACCCTTTGGACCCAATAGAACTGCAGTACCACCATCCGAGGCCACCTTGCATAGTTGGCATCGAAGTCGTAGTTCGTGCCACATTGATCATTACAGTACACCAGGCATCCCACAGGCAATACACCTTACCATTGTTGTTTATTTATTTATCTCATAGTTCATGCATTATTCATTATTTCTTTATGTAAAATAAACTGTGATACATGGCATAACTGTTAGAACTTACTGTTCATTTATATTTTCTGCTATGTATAGTTTTCTTACACATTAAACCTAGATTTAAGGGACCACCCGTGTGTACATTTATTGGCCTTGACACATGTGACCACGAAGTTGTGTGTCGTATGTAGAATACGAATATGCGTGACTGGCTGGCCCCGGTACGTATAAGCCGTACGATAGGAATAACCGCTAATAGAGGTGCATGCTTAGTTTGACTTAGCGGTTTATAGAGGTTTTCTGTTGTGGATACAACATAGTAGGCATTGGGCGGGAAGGACAATTCTTAGCGTATGGGCTTCGATGCACTTTTCCTTGTGACCCGGAAGCTCCGCTAGAGATACGGGATTGATGACCCATGATTACTGACAGCCACTGGCGTTCTGCGAAACGTTATGCTCTTATTGATTGGACTCTGGTGCCCCAAGGGGGGACTATGCTGATCCTATTTCAGCCAGGCCCATGCGTAGGAAGGATTGTCCTTAACTATATTTTACTTAGAACGGTTAGGCACCTTTATCCGTTAGGTATGAGTACTTTTGGTTTGGGTACTTGTATCTGACCGTGGCTTGGAACAATAACTTGTCACGGATTAGTGTCACATCTTGTCCTTGTTTGGTTGTAGGTGTGGCTTACTACTTCGAGAGAAGGTATTGAAACTTGTTGGGGTCCGGATACTATATTGGATTTATAGCATGGAAAGATACGTCATCATGAATTAGTTACCATCTCCTGTCCTTGTTTGGTTGGTGGGGGGATGGTAAGCTAGTTCAATAGGTGGTTGGACCAGTTATAATTCAATTACTTATTTATTTGAGCAATTTATATTCAATTTAATGACATGATATTATGTGTCTTGTTACGTCCCTCTGAGGGACTTGGTTATCTCACCAGGTGTGTGCTCTTGTCTCTCGTAGGTGCTCTAGTTCTAGCGTGACCATCTCTATTTCTTCGAGGATGATTACGCTTGGATCTTCTTCGCTTCGCTCGCCAAAATTATTACTTTTTGCATGTATTTTTCTTTACTTGTTGGTAGTGGATTTTTCTCGCCCAACATATTGTATCAAGACAATTCATTATCATTATATGATATCTTTTATTCATTATTTTTTGTGGATGAGATTGGTCATGGTTCTACTGTATTTACAGCTTACGTATATTTATTATACGGCTGGAATGTACGTTCCTAGTCCACGTATTTGGGACTGGGGCGTTACATATTTTTGTGGTGGCCCATGCAGGTCAAGACAAATTGTTTGGTTACTTTACCGTACAGCAAAGCCTGCGTATAGATTAGAAGTCTAGGGTCTCATCCACATACGTGACCTCTTTCCTCGATTCCATATTCGAACTACCGTTCGACTCATCGATTGTACCTTGTTTGATCCCTTCTATCATTATCTTATCTCCCTCGTGCTTGCTAAAGATTGACCTACTAGTGGATGTCCCAAAACACCCTTATCTTAATTCTTTTAAGTTGGGTAGAATACCCCACGACCCGACACACACTCTTGACCATTAAAGAGAATATAAATAGTATTATCTAGACTATAGAGACTAGAGAAATTTAACCCATTTGGTCAACCAAACCTTGGACAATAAAACCGTAGAATGATTGTATAGGAATAAACAAGACTTAGATTCTTATGACTCTTAGACTATTCATATTTGTTCTTATTTCATCTACCATCGTGCCTATGTACTACTATCTAGACTAATGATGCTAATATAGCCTAGTATTTGCAAGCTAATTCTTTATCGAGCTTGATCAAGGCATATGCTATTAAGCGGTCGTTCACTAACATATTGTCTAATCATAACCAGTGCATGATGGTCTGATCAACCAAGTACATTTTGGTTCGCCTTTATCTATTATTCTACGTGGATGGAACATAATTAAACTTGGCCTTTAGAGTCCCATCCACGACTGCCTTGACAATTATTTCGAATTAATCGGTCATCTTTGTACTACGTATTCATATTCGATAATATCGTCTCTTGAACTCTCTATTGCTTTCGCCTTCACCTATTTTAGAAGGACGAAGGCGTTATACTAGAACTTCCTCTAGCCTTCCTATCGATTAGGACCATTACCACTCAAAGTTGCTATACCTTCGTCCTAAACTACTCGTCCTTTTTCTCGGCCCTATATTTACTATCACGACCTCCTAATCACTTAAATTAGGAGTGAATCTAATCATTCTCCTAATCGTGCCCTCAACCTACTCCCAAGAAACCATATCTTAAAGGTCTCTAAGTTATTCCTCTTGATACCGTACTATTCTTTATTACATGTTATCTTGATTAAACTTTAACTCTAATCATTTTCCCTCTGACTTAGCCATATCCATGATTTATTTTCGTCATTATTTAAAATTATGATTTTCTAATGCATGTTTGCATTGAACGTCATTTTTTTGCCTCGTTCAGTGACTTGATCGTATTCATTACCAATACCCCTTGTGGCTTCTCACCTCCTACAAATTATTGATTTCGAGGACGAAATTCTTTTAAGTTGGGTAGGATGTAAAATCCCTAAATTTCTACTATTTTTTTTCAAATAAATTTGGTACGTATTTTTTTATTTTGTATTTGTACGTCGCGTAGTTGCATTGTACGTCATGCACGAAATTTTATTTTGCTCGACGAGTGCGAATATGTGCGAGCGTACATATTTTAGAAAAATATTTTTCTATTTTTATAATTTCAAAATAATATATGTAATAAATATTTTAGCTATCATACCAACCTTTCCACGTCCATTATTTTATTTATTTTATTTATAAAAGTCTTTAGTTTATAACAGTTATTAATAATAAATAATATTCTTATAAAATGGTATACTAGAAAAGTAGATTTATGTAAAAATTATTTGTGCATACATATATATTTCGTAATTATTTATTAGTTTATTTTAAAAATAATATAATTTTTTAAATTATTATTATTAGTATTTTGGAAATTATATTTTGAAATTATTGTGACAATTTAAATCTTGATTTGATTTTATGGATTTATTTAAATAGTTAAATTAATATCTATATTTGAAAGTTGATTTATCTTATTTGATTTTTAAACTAAAAGATATAATGTAATTATATTTAAATTGATTTAGATTTGGATTTAAAATTTTTGAATGGATTTAATTTAAGAATTGAATTATCTAATTGGGTTTAAATAAATCCTAATCCATATCCAACTGGGAATTCCCACCTCCTATATAAGGAGAGGTACTCATCCATATATTTCTACCATTCACAAATTCCCCAAAATTATTTCTCCATAACGTGCGTGCTTCGTGTCTGTGTCCAACACTTCTCCGTGTCAGCCGTGACGGCCTCGGGTCCGACCCCGGGTGACTCTTTTATTCTATTCTTTTATAATTACATTTATTCTTTCGTGTCGATAACCCCGACACCATGAAATTCCTAACCTAGCTCTAACCTTGACTCCGTCTCCGCCTCCTCCTATCCCGTTCGACCCGACCAAGCCCGACCAAACCCAGCCACCACCATCATCCATCTTCCAATCACCACCACCCGGACAGCCCCGGCTTCCCTGCCACTCGACGTTGCCACCTACAGCACCCTGTACTTCTCTTCCCCGTCGCGCCTTTCCGAACCCTGTGACCAACCACAATCCCTACCACCGCCACCATCGGCCTAACCGTCGCCACAGAATCACCACCACCGCCCGTTTCCATCATCACTGTCGTCCCGTCGCGGTCAACCATCCCCGTCACCACCATAAACCGACCACAGCTGCCAACACTCCCCAAACACCACCGTTTTCCGCTCCGGCTATCGGAGTACCACTGGCCGACCTCCAGACCATCCCCATCACCACATCCAATGCACCACCGCACCCACTGTCGTCGACGCCCACTCATCGGAACACATGAAAACCCAAAACTCATAGCAAAAAAAATAGGGAAGGAAATACACCACCACCACCCTCCTTACCTCCGGCTCGTCGGCCACCCTCACCGCGCTGCTCCGCTCTCCGCCACTGCGCCCGCGCTTGGACACAGCCGCCACGTGCAGATCCTCCCCCTTTTTCTTTACCCTATGCGCCCGGCCGCCTCCTCCTTGCCGCGGATAGTCGATCTACGCCGCCGCCTTTCGTAGCCTCTCTCCGCCGGAGCAGCCGCGTTCAGCCGTGCTCGTCCCTCGCCTCTGGCCCGGCGCTGCGACCAACCGCCTACGACCCCTCCCGCTTCTCTCTTCCTCCGCCTATCCTTCCTCCCAGCTCCCGCCTCCGCCTCGACCGTCGCCGGAGCGGTGAATCCCCGCCCGACCGATCAAACCCATCTCCGCCCCTTCTTCCCTCTCTCTGACTAACCCTCCACTTCTGACCAATTTTCGTCCGCCTTCCTCCTCTCACCTCCGCACCCGCCCGCCGACGAGCCCCGGCCGAGCTGCCCCTCACTCTTCTCCTTCCCTCTCTCTTGATCCTCCATTTTCTTTTCTCTCTCACGCTCTCCACCTCTTGGTTCTCTTTCTTCATCCCCAATTTGTTTTCTCTGTCTTCAGCAGGTGTGGTTTATTGGTTTTTTGTGTGTGGTTGAGGTTAACATTTATTTTGTTTCTTTTTATTATTTATTATTTATGTGCTTGGGTCTCTCTCTCTCGAGGGAGAGAAGAGACAACACACTGTTGTCCTTATTTCTTTATTATTATTATCATTATTATTAATATTAATATTATTATATCTTTTTCTATTTTTTTGTTTGTTTTAAATTCGTATATGAAAATATTCTGCTGATGGCATTATAGTACTAAGTATTTTTATGGTATTATTGATAGTATATATATTTATGTATTTTATTATGTTAAGATAAGTAATTAGTATTACTATGTCCAAAGATTATTATATGCAGTTATTATTATTATCTTTTAATATAAATATACATATTAAATAATTTGCTAAAAAGTTATTTTGCAACGAAAAGATCATATCGGGGCTTGGCCCTATATTTTCAAATGTTTAGTCTTAGCCTTATATATATATATATATATATATATATATATATATATATATATATATATATATATATATATATATATGTTTCTAAAATTATTTTTCAACTATTATAAATATTTTCTAAAATCATATATATTATTTATCCAAATTTCTATCGATCATTCTCATGTCCATGACCCAGCCCATCTTTCCTACTCCTTTACCAATTCTATAGTACCTTATGTCCACCCTAACTAATTCGACCCTTATGGATCCAATGGAACTGTCCGTGCTACCACCCAAGGCCACCTTGCATAGTTGTTGTACCGAAGTCACAGTTCGTGCCACATTGATCATTGTATTACATCAGGCGTCCTAACAGGCAAGACACCTTGCCATTTGCTGTTTATTTATTTAGCTCATATTTCATGTATTATTTATTATTTTCTTTATGCAAAATAAAATATGATACATGGCATAACCTGTTAGAACTTACTGTTCATTTATATTTCCTGCTATGTATTAGTTTTTTTACATATTAAACCTAGATTTAAGGGACCACCCCGTGTGTTGCATTCATTGGCCTTGACACGTTGTACCACGAAGTTGTGTGTCGCATGTAAAACACGGACAGGTGTGACTGGCTGGCCACCGGTACGTATAAGCCGTACGATAGGAATACCCGCTAATAGAGGTTGCATGCTTAGTTTGACTTAGCAGTTATAGAGGTTTTCTGTTATGGATACAACATAGTAGGCATTGGGCGGGGAGGACAATTCCTTAGCGTATGGGCTTCGATGCACTTTCACTCGTGACCCAGAAGCTCCGCTGGAGATACGGGGTTGATGACCCATGATTACTGACGGCCACTGGCATTCTACGGAATGTTATGCTCTTATTGATTGGGCCTCTGGTGCCCCAAGAGGGGACTATGCCGATCCTATTTCAGCCAGGGCCCATGCGTAGGAAGGATTATTCTTAACTACATTTCACTTAGAACAGTTAGGCACCTTTATCCGTTAGGTATGAGTACTTTTGGTTTGGGTACTTGTATTTGACCGTGGCTTAGAACAATAACTTGTCACAGATTAGTTCATCACATCTTGTCCTTATTGGTTGTAGGTGTGGCTTACTACTTCGATGAGAAGGTATTGAACCTTGTTGGGGTCCGAAAACCATATTGGATTCATAGCATGGAAAGATACGTTATCGTGAATTAGTTTACCATCTCCTGTCCTTGTTTGGTTGGGAGGATGGTAAGCTAGTTCAATAGGTGTGTATTGGACCATGTTATAATTCAATTTACTTATTTATTTAAGCAATTTATATTCAGTTTATATGGCATGATATTATGTGTCTTGTTAGTCCCTCTGAGGACCTGGTTATCTCGCCAGGTGTGTGCTTTTGTCTCTCGCAGGTGCTCTAGTTCTAGCCGTGACCATCTCTATTTTTTCGAGGATGATTGCGCTTGGATCGTCTTCGCTTCGCTCGCCAAAGTCATTTCTTTTCTCATGTATTTTTCCTTTACTTGTTGGTAGTGGATTTGTCTCCGCCCAACATATTGTATCAAGACAATTCATTATCATTATATGATATCTTTTATTCATTTATTTTGTGTGGATGAGATTAGTCATGGGTCTACTGTATTTTACAGCTTACATATATTTATTATACGACTGGCATGTTTACGTTCCTAGTCCTATGTATTTTGGGACTGGGGCGTTACTGATACTGCTGCTGAATCTGTATGTGAGGCCTCTTGGCCCGGCCTCCGCTACTGCTGGCTCCATGAGCGTCTCGTCCCATCTTGAGCTTTAGCTCAAGATCATCCTCTGCTGCTAGGGCGCCCACCAGGATCTCCTCAAAAGTGGCACCGCAGGCACTCTTGGTATAGGACTTTACCTCCTTGACCAGTCCCTTCCTGAACCTCCGAACCTTCGTCACCTCGGATAACCCCTCGACAAACCTGTCCAGACGGCAGAACTCCCCAGCATACTCCTCGATAGACTGACTGCCCTGTACTAAAGCCTCAAACTGGTCTCGAGGGCACCAAGTGCTGCGTCTAGGAAAAACTTCTCCGTAAACAGCTTCTTGAAGGCTGGCAAGTCTGTCCATCCGTACCAACCCTCGGGTCGGTCTGGTAACATGTGCGGGCCAAATCCAGCATCATACTGGCCGCCCCCTCGATCTGTAGCCTCGTTGGAATCTCTGCCAGTCTAAAAATCTCCTCCATATGCTCAACCCACTCATCAGCGTACAGAATGCCCTCTGTACCCCTGCAGTCCCGCGGGTGCATCTTGTGGAAGTCTTGTATGCCCTTCTCCTTTAGGTGATGCTGCTGCTGACCTGCCGGATGCTGAGCTGTAACTCTCTCAACTATCGTTAGGGCCAGATCGATGCCCCGACTGAACTCCGTCGTCTGACGTTGCTGCTGAGCCTGCTGGGCCTCCATAAACTACTGGAAGAAGCTAAACAACTGTACTGTATCAACTGATCCCGTAGGTGGCGGTTGCTGAAATGTATCCGGAATGACGGAAGAAGACCTCTGAACAGGTAGAGGCACACCTCCAAAAGCTACAGAAACTCCGACATGCGAAGTGATGGGAGGAGCTACGGTCCCAGCGTCTACAATCGGGCGAGAGGTGGCAGACCTCTCACCTGTGTCTGCTGGGCCAGAGCGATGCGGTCGTGTATCGATCACCATCCTGGAGACAGATCGAACAAGGAATCAATACTGAGATAGAAGCGATAAATCAAGGGAGGACAGTTTATTTCAAAATGAAATATTAAAGCAGCAAGAATTTTGATAACAAGAATCAGGTTAAGAGCTTTTCCTAATACGATTGAGTACCTCAAATATCCTACTCATACTGTAGGCTGTAGTGATACTCTAGTTCGAATACTACTACATAAACTCGACCTGCATGGGCTACCACTAAAAACGTGTCACGACCCGTACCCTAGAGTAAGGACACGAGAAGTGGGTACGTCCAGCCTACGCCGAAGTATCGGCGATAGAACGCTGTCCTAGGTCACTATCACAAACTAAATACAATATGATATACTCTTCGAACGGAGGACAAATTACCTAAGGTACAACTTAATCACAAATCGAGAGATGGGAATAGCACTGTTTGCCATTAAAAACTTTTGATTAAAATTTTATTACAAACAGAACAGTGTTACAATATATGACTTAGACATAGTCCTAGGAGAACACTTTTGTTTATCTGGGTCCCTTGTGCCGATGGAGCGAGTGGTAATACGTTGACTCTGTTGACAATCTGACGACGGTTATCGGTTCTCTGAAGGTCTGAGTTGCTCTAGGTGCTGGAGCTTACGGAGAAGAAAAAGACATTGAGTGTCTATATCCGCCTCTCTGTGTGTGTGTTTGTAGGTTTGTTCGTGGATATATCTGTCTGTTCGTAGATGTGGAAGAAGGAAATGATCCCTCTATTTATAGCTTGCAGGCTGGCTGCTCATGCGCGCATATATAGGATGCGCTGGTACGTGGGGACGCTACGTGGTGATTGCTGGTAGAGGCGCATGGATGATGCACCCTGATTAAGGAGTTGAACCCTTCCTGTTGCATTTGTGGGCTGCAACAGAGCTGACATGTAGCAATGGAGAGGATCTTTCAGTTGCAGAGATCTTGGGTGATTAGCACCCCTTCATAGGCTGAATCGAGTCAAAGGACACGTGTCGTAGGTCTACGGCTCAAAGATCTCGGATTTGGTGGAGCGTGATTAGATAGGATGCACCTGGGATTGGGCGCATGAGGAGACTTAGGCTTGTAACCTTTAAGAGTCACGAACCAGTCTGGGCACATGGCTTTTGAGGCACATGCGAGGCTTCAGTAGTGACTTTGACTTCTGTCTTTAGAGATCAGAGAAAAGTCTGAGGCACATGGCTTTTAAGGTGCATGCCGGAGGAAAGTAATAATGATGCTGACGTCGGCGACGCTTCGTCTTCTGAAAAAGCTGTCAACTGTTCAGTCCTCGGGAGACATGCTGCCAACTCTGTCAGACTTCAGCATTTAATGTTCTTTGACAGGTGATGGGCCTTTGAGTGGGCGCATCGATCTGCATTCCACTAGGCGCATGGGGACGCATGGGGGCACATCCTCATAAGTGCTTGGTTCTGATGGACGCATCTGTATGATGCGCGATCTGACCAGCGCATCCGTTTGCATGATACGTCTTTATTGGCCCGACTATTACGTTCTTCAAGTACTTTTAAATAGCCATTTTGACTTGACTGAATTCGAAGCGTCAGGTTCATCACCATTAATGCAAATTCATTGTACGGGATTCGGAGAGCCAGCCACTTGGCGCATGGGTTTGATTTGCCCGGCCTATAAATAGTGGCATGGAGAGAGTTTACTTCTCGTTCTCTCACGTCCTCCCGAAATGAACTTGTTTGCTCGAGGACCTTCTGTTGATGAGATGCCCCCTAGGGTGAAGATGCGATGTATTGTCTTCACTGATGCACTTGAAGGTGACTGTTACATCCAAAAGTTGGAGTTGATGGCTTCTGAGGCAGGCGGAAGGTGCCTGTTGCATCCAAAGATTGGGATGCTCGGGCCCCGTCTCCGTTATGCTGGAAGAGCCGCAGATCAAAATTGTGGTGCTCCGATCATCTTCCTTGGGCTTTGGGAGAGCTCCTCCTCCTGTTAGAGTGGGTGTTGTCCATTCTGGTTGGGTTAAAAGTTGCTCCTTTAGCCGTAGGTCGATTGCGGTGCTCTCCTCTTCCTTGGTTTGGGGAGCTCTTCCTCCAGCTAGAGGGTTGATTGCCCATCCTCGTTCTGCTCAATAAAATGCTTCATTAGTCGAAGCATTTGATGGCGCATATGCTGAGACCTCATGATGTGTCTGACTGAAAGGGCGGCACATAACTGAGCTGCTGAAGGGATACACATAACTGGGGATGCACATAACTGAGCTGCTGAAGGGATGCGCCTGGCTGAGAGCGCATGGAGAGATGTGCCTGTTTGAGAGCGCATGTGTTTGCTGTACCTGTTTGAGAGCGCATGGCGAGATGTACCTGTTTGAGAGCGCATGGTGGTTGCTGCGCCTGGCTGTAGACTTAGGGTCTTTTCTTTTTGTTGAAGTTCTCCTTTGTACAGCGCCCCTTCTTTTTTAGACATATAACAGACTTTTATATGAAATAAAAATCTTCTTTTAATGTCTATGCTTTTGCTGTTTGCTGTGCCAAGTACTTCATCCAAGCCTCCTGGCACATGTAGTGTTAGGCACATAGGATTTTTGGTTCTGAAATTCTATGCTTCTACAAGACCCCCTTCAAAGTTTCCAAATTTTTTTATCAAGTTTTGGAATACTTTGAATAAGAAGCATGGTGGTGTCTTCAATGGGGCGCATGATTGTTCGGGCGCATGAGTACTCTACGCATCAGTGATGGGCGCATGCTCCTCTCAGTTGCAAATGATAACGCTTCGATAACCAAGAAGATTAATGATGATCTTTTTGGATTTATTTGCAGTTATCTCTTCACAGAACCCGAGGCGATGGCTGATGTCACTCCTCATCGGTTCAAGCGTACGACTAAGCCTATAAATAGGCATCTGATGGAGAGAGAGAGTTCTTCCTCTCTTTGTTTTCTCTTTTAGAGTTCTTCTTTTAAAAAAAAAACCCTAACTTTCTTCTTTCAAGAGATGGCCCCCAAGACTCCTCGCGGTGGTGCTGGCCGAGGACGAGGCAAAGGAAAAGAACCTGTGGAGGCTGTTACGGATGATGTCCCTCGGGCGCCCGTCGACGTTTGGCCGGCGGTGACTGGTGGGTTTCATCATTCTTTACCATATTTTTCTTTTGCCTACGCCGACGCGCATGAACCTTGAGTCCTGATGATGTGCTAAAGCTTTCCTGCTGACGTGCATGGATTTAGACCCGGATGATGCGCCGAGGCTCCACTGCTGACGCGCATGGATTTAGACACTGATGATGCGCCGA
This sequence comes from Iris pallida, assembly GCA_029216955.1. Lineage (NCBI taxonomy): Eukaryota > Viridiplantae > Streptophyta > Magnoliopsida > Asparagales > Iridaceae > Iris > Iris pallida. The sequence goes on along the minus strand of JANAVB010011000.1, from coordinate 3,761,113 downwards.
GGCTCCACTGCTGACGCGCATGGGTTTAGACCCTGATGATGTGCCGAAGCTTCACTGCTGATGTGCATGGGTTTAGACCCTGATGATGCGCCGAAGCTTCACTGCTGACGCACATGGGTTTAGACCCTGATGATGTGCCGAAGCTTCTTTTCAGATGCGCCTGAGCCTTGGTTCAGGGTACATGCTTCTGATGGGAACGTGGCTCAGATTCTTTTGTTGTTTCTAACATATCTGAATCTTTGCCTTCTTTTGTTAACCACCAGTGTCGATGACTGTCCCGCTCTTGAATGAAGTGCTTCTGGACGCCGCCCTCTGTCAGATGGGAGTCGACTATAATAAAGAGGCGATAAACCCTGCCCAGGCTGCCATTATGCTGGATCGGCCTCCCGAAAGAATGACTCAAATCTGGGAACAACCGCATGGGTTTCTCCAACGGATGATGGAGCGTGGCATTTTAAAATCTGCCACTTCTGATAATGTGACTTTCTTGACGCCCGAGTTCCTGTTTGGGGACCGCCTTACTTCTATTGAAGCAAAGGTGTTAAAGGTCAAGGAAGATTAGTTCTTTACAGCAATGGGGTGCATATGACTGTTAAGCAACTTGAGCGTCAATGGCCTTTGACGGCTTTTTATCGCCTTGCTTCCAAGAGGAGGATGTCCTGGGAGCTAACCCCATCTCAGGGGAGAGCGGTGGCAGGCACCATCAAGATTGACGCTACCTCCGATCAGAGGGATACTTTGGCCGCCGTGCGGGCTGGGCCTTCTTTCACCTGGCGGACTCTACGTCCTGGGAGCATTTACAGTGACGTTTCCATCAACATATTTGCTTTTGGCGCTTCGACTTTTGCAAATTGTATGCTGTTGTTGGAGCGGTCGTACCCGAAAGGTGAATTTCGGGCAGAGGGTTGGTGTCACTATGTTTCCAAGTGGGACAAGCTGACGATCTGGGTTCTGACGCAGTTTCGAACCGAACTCCGAGAGATTGGGCTGACTGCTGCAATCCGTGCTACCCAGGCAGGCGTCGAGATCAACAGGCATATGTTCCTCGCGCTTCTGGTGATGTTTAACACCCAGACCGGGACTTTCTTCACTCCGGTGGGAGAACTGGGACTCGTACTTCATGAAATGTACGAGGTGTCAAGGCTCCCTTGGGGATCAGAACCTTACGAGGAATACTTCCCGACCAACGAGGAGTTCCAAGTCCTGGGGGACAAAGCGGAGGAGATGATGGTCGTCTTTAAGGAAGTGGCGAGTCATCATTATTATATATAGAAGAGGGAAAAGGGCGGGTCACAGCCTCATGTGACTGCTTGGAGAGATTATGTCTTTAAGCAAGACAAGGAAGATCCCTCTCGGTTTACAACTCCGTCAGCGCTTTCAAGTAGAGAGGTGCTCTCTGAAATGAGCAGGCTAAATGAGAAGAATCCCTCGGAAAATGAGGACCGGGTGTCGGATGAGTGTTCCTATAGCTGCTTCTGGCTCGTCCAAAGCAGTGTTGGCTGCTTATCTGATGATTTGGCTCCAGGATAACGTCTTTTCAGGCGGGTCAGGCTTTGTGGAGAGAGTGACCCGGAACCTTATCCTGTCAGCTATGAAGTTGGTTTTTGGTTGTCGCCTGGCTCTACTCCCTGCAATGGTGTGTAACCTGCTGCGGGGTTTACGAGAATTTACGGGAAATATGGTTCATGAATGAGGTTGGAATGATAACTTCCCCGTGCCGAACTGTCTTTTCATTACTTGATGGGGTGGTTAATTTTGCACCATCCCAACGTGATGAGCCTGTGCTCGGAAGAAGACCACAGAGCCGGAGATGCATTCCTCCACCGTTTCCGCCAGAGGAGCTGGTTACATACCGGTGTTCCTGTTTGTAGGAAATATAACACCCAGTTTCTAAAATGAGGGTAATTTTGAAATTTTGTGTTTTACTTTATCTAATTATGATATTTAAATAATAATATGATTTTTAGTGAATTTTAATCATTTTTAAACTATTTTAAGTTATGACTTATGATTTGGTGTTTGGCTAGTGTAACCTTAGAGACTGTTGACCTAGAGCCTAGCCATGTGATTAGGATGTTTAACTAGTACATTTTAGCCTAGAGGGTATTGTGGTCATTTTAGGATTTATTTGAATTTATTATGATTTATGGGAATTTGTGTGAATTTAATATTAATTAAATATTGCTATGTTCTATGTTAGTCTTAGGTCTAGATTGGGCCTAACCTAGAAGTTAGACTTAACCAATAAGCTAAGTTGGACTTGGTGATTTTAGTCATGACTAGAATATTCTCTTAGTTATCTAATTAGAGGTTATAGTTGGAGAGAAATTGATATAGCAAAGGGGCCTTTTGGTAGAGAGACTTGAAACTAGCCAAGAAGCCTATGGCCCATCAAACCCAACTAAACCCTAACCCTAACCCACTATGGCCAGCCAACATAGGGAATCCCACCCCTATATAATGCCTCTTCCATTAGGTTAGCCTCCCTTTAGAAAGAGTTGCAAAGTTGAAAAGAAATGTTAGTTCTAAACTTCCTAAAACCTTAGAAAATCCATTGTAATTCCTTTTTAATACAAACAAATTGCATTAGATCCTAATTCTAGTGTTCTTGCTGTTCATGGAGTTTTGTTCCAGCTTTGGATTAATTTGGTGAAGGTTGCTAGCAAGGAGGTGGATCTAGAAGAGAGCTATTCCTTAGAAATTCCACCAATAGGTAATTGGACCCTAAAATCAATAATTTTTTAGATCTAATTGCATATATAGGAAGCCCTAGGTGTCCCCTAGCTGTTGGACTTGATTTCGTATCAGAGTGGATTCATTTCGTGTCCGTATCGGGCACGTATCGTATTGATAGAATAGGTGTTTGTAGAAATGCCACATAGGAATTTATTTTCGTATTTTTGAAATATAATTGCATGGATTTGTAGATCTTGATGTGTGTATTAACTTTTGTGAAGGTGTCCGGGTGTTTTGTGTCCATTTGTGTCCTGTTTTTGCGCGTGGACACGCAGCACGAGCCCGTGACCGTGTCCTGCATCACGGGCTCCATATCTCTGGACACAGGACACGTCGTGTCCTAAAATTTTGGAGGAAACTTGGGGCAGTGTCTGCCACCAAGCTTCCAAAATTTGGGAGCGTCTCGTGGTCTGTGCGCGGAGAAATCGGGGCCGCACTGGCCGCACGCTGTCGTGCGCAGGCGACTGAACACGTACACAGGCACGCACGAACACAGGCACGCACGAACACGTGTCCGTGTCCTCTGTAGACACGTCATGGACACGTGTCAGGCATGCCAACTTGTAGTCCTATCCTAGGCGACCACGTGGGTGTGTGCACGTGACACGAAGTGTCGTGTGTCGTGTCCTACACGTGCGTGCACTCGTGCACGACGCTGTGCAACACTGGGTGCACCCCACGTGTTTGCAATGTGCTGGACACGTCTGTGTCATGATTTTTGGATACTAAATGACTCACAAGACACGTACACACATGCTACACCTATTACCAACTCACTAATTGTAAATTAGATGTTAATTGGATTAGAAATCATGAAATCCCCTAATGTTCTGATACTTACTGATACGTTGATACTGAATTGAATTTTCAGTTCTTAATTTGCATTGCTCTGATTTTAATGCTGTTAAATGTTAAATTTTAGTCTCACTTACATATGTATTAGATTGTACAAATGTTGGATTATGATGAGTGTTCGAGAATTGGGTTTTGAATTAGGTTTTTCCCATTTTCTGATACAAAGTGCTGATTTCTGATTTCTGAGATTCAAGTATGAGTTTAACCATTTTTTCCATGATTAATTACAATATTGATTAACCCTATATGACTGAGTGATCATATACATGTTAGATTTGGTTTTTGCATTTCAAAATGGAATTTGGACAATGGGATTGGACTGTTAAATGTAGACTGAAACTTGCTTTCAGTTTCAAATTCTGATTTTTAATTCCTATATTTAAACTGATTTCTTGATATAAATTATCATATTAAATTCTTACATACATGTAATAGCTACTGCTAGATTAGACTCTCATGATAGATTAGGTTTTTCATTTGTGTAATGGGATTTCGACGTGGATTGGGCTGTGCACATGTGGACTGATACACAGTCCTGGTATTCAAATCCTGAACTTTAATTTCCTATTTTAAACTGAATTTCCTATTTTGGTTGCCTTGATTGAATCTTATACATATGTATTAGACTATTACAATGTAGATTAAATTCGTATTAGTTAGGTTGTGTTGTTGAATGGGATTTTGTATATGGGATGGGTTGTTGAATTCGAATTTAGGATGAGACATAACTGTCAATTTGATTTCGTTTATAAACTGTCATTAAATTCCAGATTTTAAAGCTGAGAACACATTCATTCACACCACATCATGTTACACAGAAAACCTGAGATTTTGTGCACCATCCACCCACATTCAAATCTGAAAATAGAGAGTAAATCCTGATATCCAAGTCTAAGAACACTGTGATATGCACACACATGGACTGGGAACCATATTGGTTCACAGGGACACCCTTACACTAGCCTACTCTATGTTAACTGGCCTATTTGCTAACTAAGCATACAAAACTGGACTGCATTGCATATATCTGAGTTTTGGTTCACTGTTTTCCCATTTTTCTGATTTCAGTTCACTACAACTACACACATCCTCACATGACACTCCCTCACATGAATACACATACACACACACTTTCCACTACCTGAAATACACACATGTGCCTTGATTTCCCTCTCTACTTATATATATAGATATGAATATATATGCATTGTATATGTGTGTTGTAGGTGATGCATAGGATATGCAGTTGGGTTTAGACTAAATGAAATGTGATATATATATATATATTTTATATATATATATATATATATATATATATATATATATATATATAGTGACTAGTTCATATGTTACCTTGCCTTGAGCAATATACCACATATCTTGAACCCATGTTATGACACTAGCCTACACACATTTGTATCACACACTCTTCCCTCTCTAATTTTCTTTATACAAGTTGTATATATGCATTGTTGTATATATAGGTATGCCTATAATATATAAATATATGAATTTTATGATAGATAGCTTAAATAGCTAATATGATGTGCCCTTGATGTGTGGTTGTGTGGCTTGTATAGCCTTGGATTGGTATGTGTGAATGCTAGGGTAGACAAGGTTAGGCCTAGTGAGACTTGATTAACCTAGTTTGACCTAGTTTGACTTCTAGAGTTGACCAAGGTTGACCAAGAGTTGACTTTGGCCTAGTTTGACCTAGACTCATGTAGAGTGCATAGTAGAACTTCATTTTACCATTCTAGACTTGTTGTAACTTGTGCTGTTCTGAATAGGAGCCAGACACCTCTCCTCAGGCAGTACATTCTCTTCGGACATTCAGTTATCAGGCGAGTACATTCTCTGACCGTTTCATACTTGCTAGAACGTCTATTCTTGCCATAGATTAATTTACTTGATGCTGACACGTTGGTAACACGGATTGGTACTATATGGATCTTCTTTTGCGATGTTATCTCCTTTGTGTTCACTAAATACATATTATGATGTGCGTTTCACTAACATATTGTATTTATTGAATACCCTTATCATTGTACACTCATTGTGCATATTGTAATCTCATTATCACATTGAGCTCTATTGTACAAGCTATTGTACAAGCCATTGTATAAGCCATTGTACAAGCCTTTGTACAAGCCATTGTATAAGGTAACGTAACTGAATTGGATCATTGTGTATTGATTGGGGAAGGAGAGTAGAAATGGTTATGTGATCAATCCTATTGTATAAAAAATTGTATATGTCCATTGTACAGCCACGTACAAAGGAGTCCCATTTTATTGTATAACCTAACCCGTTTACATAACCATATTGTACTCTAAATCACATATTGCTTACAGTTCTTACTTATCATATATAGATATTTTCTATTATCATATCCTTCTGTTTTTTATATACATCTTATTTCAGCATTTCGTGTATCTTACTCTATTACACGTTATATTTTCTAACCTGTTATGATCTGCGTGAGATGTATTATGCTCGCTCTTGTCCTGACTGGACCTGTTGAAAATATTACAGAGGACGAGGAGGAGGCCTGTGTGGATACCTTCTACGGGACAGCCCTAGACGACACTTATGAGCTGGACTCTCAGGAGGACCCAGCTCTAGCTGATGACATTATCCCTACTGCCTAGACTAGCTTAGTTAGACTTTATCTTACTTATGTTGTCTTGAGACTGGTTTAGCTAGACTTTATATTTCTTTCTTTGAGATCTGGATTGTATATATTCTTTCATATTCAGTAGCTGAGACTTGTATTTCTGGATATTTGCTGAGATGTTATCTTAGACTTTCTGATCATCTATATTTCTTTGAAGTTCTATATCATATCGTGCTTCTTCCTTAGTTGTGATTGAGTTTACATTCTGCTATGTCACCCCCATTCGGGGAGTATAAACTGCTTAGGATTATTTGTTAGATGTTGTGACCTAGGACAGCGTTCTACCGCCGACACTACGGCGTAGGCTGGACATACCCACTTCTCATGCCCTTACTCTAGGGTGCGGGTCGTGACACGTTTTTAGTGGTGGCCCATGTAGGTCGAGTTTGTGTAGTGGTATTCGAACTAGAATATCACTACAGCCTGCAGTAGGATTAGAATATTTTTTTTGAAGGTACTCAATCACAGTTAGAACTCCTTGAGAGATTCCTGGGACGACCCTTGAGAATCTTATTTAAACTTCAATTTGAAATCCTTTTCCTTGTTTTGCTCGCTCTCACTCCTTGATTATTAATTTTGATTTTGATGGATCGTTGTTGATTTTAATTTTCCTATCGAGATGAATTTTATGGCCTGAGTTACGATATTTTTTGATAACATATGTTGACGGGAATAACAGGCATGGTAAAACGTCTACTTGATTATGGAACCTGTAGTTTATTGCAGCCATATTAGCTGGCGTGGCGGAAACATAGAGACCTGACTTCGGATGTACGTATCTTGGTTATGAGATTAGAATTTCTCGCAGCTATACTAGTCGGCATAGCGAGATTTCCAGACGATATGATTGTAGAGGTGTATACCCTAGTTATGGAATCTATCGTTTATCGCAGCCTTGCTTACTGGCATGACGAGGACTCTGAGTAACATAATTTTGGACAGACGCATATGATTATCAGATTGTATCTTGAGAAGGTTTTTAAACATATCATCTCTATCGTACCCTTCTGTTATTATATATTGTTTTCCAGCATCAGTAATTTAGGAGTAGGGATATTTTAGCTTTATAGAGCTTATTAATATGTAGTTCTTTCTTAGTATGACGATTTGAATGACTTGTGATTAGGCCCTTATCTTAGGGATGATAGTGTAGCCTAGCTTTAAAATAGTGACTCTTATAGCTGGTTCTCCTGGTTTATATTTACCAGTTTTCATATGGAATGATAGACTGCCTTACATCCTTGATGATTGATTTATTTTTTTTTCTTTCAGTATGGCACCCATGACCCGAGCCCGTCGCCTGAGGGCAGCTGCAGCTACTGAGAGTGTGCTTCCACCTCCTATTGTTCAGGAGGTAGTGATCCCTCTATCTGATCCGGGGGTGGTGGCATCTCCTGCCATTGAGGAGATGGTGGTAGCCTCGCCAGAGAGTCTTCCTTCATCTCATGTCGTTCAGGAGAGAGCTGCAGATTTGCCTGAGACCGAGAGCCTTTCCCCACCCCTTGAGATGGTACCCCGTACTGTACTACCCGGAGGCTTGTTACTTGACGCAGCCCAGGTGTTTGGATATTTCCAAGAAAGGATGTTGGAGTCACAGAGAGTTCATGATGAGGCCATGAGGGAGAAATACCAGAGGCTGCTACGTCTGCGGGACTCTGTGCTTCCAGGAAGAGAGCCTAGCTCCAAGAGGGTGAGGAGCAGTACCCAGTCCTACCCAGAGCTTTAGGAGTACCCATATATCCAGCCTATATCATCATACCCAGCCCAGTCTCCTGTCCACCAGAGGCCAGCTGAGCCAGAGCCTATCTGTACCTACTGTAAGAAGTCTGGGCACAAGTGGAACTCCTGTAGAAAGAGACTAGGATTGTGCCTATTCTGTGGGTCAGCTGCACACTAGATACAGCACTGTCCTGATATACCTGCCCCAACCAGGGCCCTACTTCCAGGAGGGAGTTCTAGTTCTCAGACCTAGCTGGGGGTGAGTTTTGACCTAACCTTAGTATCCCTTCTTGAGAATATTTGACGCATCCCTTGCTTGTATGTTTTGAAACCTTATGATTGCCTAGTACTGTAGCATGTTGGTGTAACTAGATGAGACCCCAGACTGATATTACATACCATGACCCCATAGGTTACACTTTCCAACTGTATGATTTAAATAAGTTTCTGAGACTATGATTGCTGGGGGTTTAACCTAGAAGGAGTACGATCACCTTAAATTTCGAGGACGAAATTTTTCTAAGGTGGATAGACTTGTAACACCCAGTTTCTAAAATAAGAGTAATTTTAAAATTTTGTGTTTTAATTTATCTAATTATGATATTTAAATAATAATATGATTTTTAGTGAATTTTAATCATTTTTAAACTATTTTAAGTTATGACTTATGATTTGGTGTTTGGCTAGTGTAAGCTTAGAGACTGTTGACCTAGAGCCTAGCCATGTGATTAGGATGTTTGACTAGTACATTTTAGCCTAGAGGGTATTGTGGTCATTTTAGGATTTATTTGAATTTATTATGATTTATGGGAATTTGTGTGAATTTAATATTAATTAAATATTGCTATATGCTATGTTAGTCTTAGGTCTAGATTGGGCCTAACCTAGAAGTTAGACTTAACCAATAAGCTAAGTTTGACTTGGTGATTTTAGTCATGACTAGAATATTCTCTTAGTTATCTAATTAGAGGTTTTAGTTGGAGAGAAATTGATATAGCAAAGGGGCCTTTTGGTAGAGAGACTTGAAACTAGCCAAGAAGCCCATGGCCCATCAAACCCAACTAAACCCTAACCCTAACCCACTATGGCCAACCAACATAGTGAATCCCACCCCTATATAATGCCTCTTCCATTAGGTTAGCATCCCATTAGAAAGAGTTGTAAAGTTGGAAAGAAAGGTTAGTTCTAAACTTCCTAAAACCCTAGAAAATCCATTCTAATTCCTTTTTAATCCAAACAAATTGCATTAGATCCTAATTCTAGTGTTCTTGCTGTTCATGGAGTTTTGTTCCAGCTTTGGATTAATTTGGTGAAGGTTGCTAGCAAGGAGGTGGATCTAGAAGAGAGCTATTCCTTGGGAATTCCACCAATAGGTAATTGGACCCTAAACTCAGTAATTTTTTTAGATCTAATTGCATATTTAGGAAGCCCTAGGTGTCCCCTAGCTGTAGGACTTGATTTCGGATCAGTGTGGATTCATTTTGTGTCCGTATCGGACACGTATCGTACTGATAGAATAGGTGTTTGTAGAAATGCCACATAGGAATTTATTTTCATATTTTTGAAATGTAATTACATGGATTTGTAGATCTTGATGTGTGTATTAACTTTTGTGAAGGTGTCCGGGTGTTTCGTGTCCATTTGTGTCCTATTTTTGCGCGTGGACACGCAGCACGAGCCCGTGGCCGTGTCCTGCATCACGGGCGCCATATCTCTGGACACAGGACACGTCGTATCCTAAAATTTTGGGGGAAACTTGGGGCAATATTTGCCACCAAGCTCCCAAAATTTGGGAGCGTCTCGTGGTCTGTGCGCGGAGAAATCGGGGCCGCACTGGCCGTGCGCTGTCGCGCGCAGGCGACTGAACACGTGCACAGGCACGCACGAACACGTGTCGTGTCCTCTGTAGACACGTCGTAGACACGTGTCAGGCATGCCAACGTGTAGTCCTATCCTAGGCGACCACGTGGGTGTGTGCACGTGACACGAAGTGTCGTGTGTCGTTTCCTACACGCACGTGCACTCGTACACGACGCTGTGCAACATTGGGTGCACCCCACGTGTTTGCAATGTGCTGGACACGTCCGTGTCATGATTTTTGGACACTAAATGACTCACAAGACACGTACACACATGCTACACCTATTACCAACTCACTAATTATAAATTAGATGTTAATTGGATTAGAAATCATGAAATCCCCCAATGTTCGGATACTTACTGATACGTTGATACTGAATTGAATTTTCAGTTCTTAATTTGCATTGCTCTGATTTTAATGCTGTTAAATGTTAAATTTTAGGCTCACCTACATATGTATTAGATTGTACAATTGTTGAATTATGATGAGTGTTCAAGAATTAGGTTTTGAATGAGGTTTTGCCCATTTTCTGATACAAAGTGCTGATTTCCGATTTCTGAGATTCAAGTATGAGTTTAACCATTTTTTCCATGATTAATTACAATATTGATTAACCCTATATGACTGAGTGATCATATACATATTAGATTTGGTTTTTGCATTTCAAAATGGAATTTGGACAATGGGATTGGACTGTTAAATGTAGACTGAAACTTGCTTTCAGTTTCAAATTCTGATTTTTAATTCCTATATTTAAACTAATTTCTTGATGTAAATTGTCATATTAAATTCTTACACACATGTAATAGCTACTGCTAGATTAGACTCTCATGATAGATTAGGTTTTTCATTTGTGTAATGGGATTTCGACGTGGATTGGGCTGTGCACATGTGGACTGATACACAGTCCTGGTATTCAAATCCTGAACTTTAATTTCCTATTTTAAACTGAATTTCCTATTTTGGTTGCCATGATTGAATCTTATACATAGGTATTAGACTATTACAATGTAGATTAAATTCGTATTAGTTAGGTTGTGTTGTTGAATGGGATTTTGTATATGGGATGGGTTGTTGAATTCGAATTTAGGATGAGACATAATTGTCAATTTGATTTCGTTTATAAACTGTTATTAAATTCCAGATTTTAAAGCTAAGAACACATTCATTCACACCACATCATGTTACACTGAAAACCTGAGATTTTGTGCACCATCCACCCACATTCAAATATAAAAACAGAGAGTAAATCCTGATATCCAAGTCTGAGAACACTGTGATATGCACACACATGGACTGGGAACCATATTGGTTCACAGGGACACCCTTACACTAGCCTACTCTATGTTAACTGGCCTATTAGCTAACTAAGCATACAAAACTGGACTGCATTGCATATATCTGAGTTTTGGTTCACTGTTTTCCCATTTTTCTGATTTCAATTCACTACAACTACACACATCCTCACATGACACTCCCTCACATAAATACACATACACACACACTTTCCACTACCTGAAATACACACATGTGCCTTGATTTCCCTCTCTACTTATATATATAGATATGAATATAAATATGCATTGTATATGTGTGTTGTAGGTGATGCATAGGATATGCAGTTGGGTTTTAGACTAAATGAAATGTGATATATATATATATATATATATATATATATATATATATATATATATATATATATATAGTGACTAGTTCATATGTTACCTTGCCTTGAGCAATATACCACATATCTTGAACCCATGTTATGACACTAGCCTACACACATTTGTATCACACACTCTTCCCTCTCTAATTTTCTTTATACAAGTTGTATATATGCATTGCTGTATATATAGGTATGCCTATAATATATAAATATATGAATTTCATGATAGATAGCTTAAATAGCTAATATGATGTGCCCTTGATGTGTGGTTGTGTGGCTTGTATAGCCTTGGATTGGTATGTGTGAATGCTAGGGTAGACAAGGTTAGGCCTAGTGAGACTTGATTAGCCTAGTTTGACCTAGTTTGACTTCTAGAGTTGACCAAGGTTGACCAAGAGTTGACTTTGGCCTAGTTTGACCTAGACTCATATAGAGTGCATAGTAGAACTTCATTTTACCATTCTGGACTTGTTGTAACTTGTGCTGTTCTGAATAGGAGCCAGATACCTCTCCTCAGGCAATACATTCTCTTCGGACATTCAGTTATCACGCGAGTACATTCTCTGACTATTTTATACTTGCTAGAACGTCTATTCTTGCCATAGATTAATTTACTTGATGCTGACACGTTGGTAACACGGATTGGTACTATATGGATCTTCTTTTGCGATGTTATCTCCTTTGTGTTCACTAAATACATATTGTGATGTGCGTTTCACTAACATATTGTATTTATTGAATACCCTTATCATTGTACACTCATTGTGCATATTGTACTCTCATTATCACATTGAGCTCTATTGTACAAGCCATTGTATAAGCCATTGTATAAGGTAACGTAACTGAATTGGATCCTTGTGTATTGATTGGGGAAGGAGAGTAGAAATGGTTATGTGATCAATCCTATTGTATAAGAAATTGTATATATCTATTGTACACCCACGTACAAAGGAGTCCCATTTTATTGTATAACCTAACCCGTTTATATAACCATATTATACTCTAAATCACATATTGCTTACAGTTCTTACTTATCATATATAGATATTTCCTATTATCATATCCTTCTTGTCACCCTCATTTTTCCGTATTTCGTATTTATACTCGTATCTGGATTTTTGGCATGTATTTTTATTTTTCTCAAACTTGTGGAATTTCAGTATTTCTCGTATTTTGGGTTTTGTCATGGCTCGGTTTTAATTGGTTTGGATTGGTTTGGGTTGGTTTGGTTGGGTTTAATAGGTATTGGATCACCTTAGCCTATGCTCCACCTTCATTCCACCATAACTCACCCTCTTTATAATCCCCACCTACCACTCTCTCTCCTCATAACTTCCACCATTAATTTCCTTCTTCTTCTTCTCCTTCCTCCACAACTCTCCTAACCCTAGGCAAGTGCACCTTGCCACTTCATGAGAGTCCTATTTTCTTTGTTCATTTGCTAGATTAGAACATGGTGATCAACATTAGTTTTGGCTTTTTGTGATTTGGTGTCTCCATTGCTCTAGATCTAAGTTTTTTTATTTTCGGATTTTGCATGGTTTGATCTATTTTAGTTGAATGTCTATGGGTTTTGATGTTTCCATGTGGAAGAGCATTCAGTTTCACCCAAGTTGGAACTTGAAAATCCGAATTTGGAGTTCGGATGGCTAAGTTGTGATGCTTTGAAGCTTTGGGTTCATCATGGTGTTCTTGCTGCTTGGAGAAGACAGTGAGCAGTGTGCAGAGCTTCTTAGCGTACGCCACTGAGCCTTGGATACGCTTCCTGTTGGAAGCGTGTCTCCTGCGTGTGTGCTTTTGTGCGTACGCAGACTTGAGCGTGCGTGACTTTTCATGTACGCTGCTCCCTCGAGCGTGCGTGACTTTTCATGTACGCTGCTTCCTTGAGCGTGCGTGACTTTTCATGTACGCTGCTCCCTTGAGCGTGCGTGACTTTTCATGTACGCTGCTCCCTTGAGCGTGCGTGACTTTTTATGTACGCTGCTCCCTTGAGCGTGCGTGACTTTTCATGCACGCTGCTCTCTGTAGCGTGCGTGACTTTTTATGTACGCCGCTCCCTTGAGCGTGCGTGACTTTTCACGAACGCTGCTCCCTTGAGCGTGCGTGACTTTTCACCTACGCTGCTCTCTGTAGCGTGCATGACTTTCACCTACGCTGCTCCCTTGAGCATGCGTGACTTTTCACCTACGCTGCTCTCTCAGTGTGCGTGACTTTTCACCAACGCTGCTCCCCTTGAGTGTGCCTTGGTACGCAGACTTGGGTGTGCCTTGGTACGCAGACTTGAGCATGCCTTGCGTGCGTGACTTTTGCGTACGCTGCCCCCCTGACCCCTTGCTTAACCCATTGGCTCTTGGAGTTTTGGTCTTAATTCTTTAATGCTTGGCTCTTCTACAGCCCTGTATATTAATATTTTATTAGATATTTTACGTCCATTTTATATCCTTATGCCTTTTGTCCTGAACTTGATAATCACGAATTTACTGGATATGTTTGGAATTGATAATTGAGCATGACCTGATAAGTGGCCCGTCTTGGCGCACTCCTGACTAGTACACTTGATATGATAACCTGACCTGATACATCTTGAATAGCTGTTGCGATGGCTACCTGACATGACACGACTTGTATAATTAATCCTGACACCGTGGGCGATTGTGCTTGTACAAATAATCTACTTGTCCTGTCTTGCATCATGTCTAGGAGGGGACTCCTGAGTACCACGGTCAGGAGTACCTACTGAATTGGACTAAGGTTAATAATTAGTATAATTCACTAGTCATGAAGAGATATTCTCCAGTTACAGGCAATCCCGTTATCCCGGCCGCAAATATTTGGACTTGTAGCCTGTCGACGAGTAGGGCACATTTTCAGCCCACTGTTATGTGGGGCACCCACCATTGTCACTTAAATGATTGAACTCTATTGTCACTATAATGCATTGTACTCTCTAGATTGTCACTATAATGATTGCCTGGATAACCTGGATAGCTGCAGGGCCTGTGACTACTTGGAGCATCTCATTGCATCTTACTAGTAACTAGGATTGTGATAACCCTAGTTAGTTAATATAGAAAGCCGTAGGCAATGATTGGCCGTGATTGCTTGGATGGAGTCTAGTCCAGTTTAGTATTGTCGAGAATTGATTGATTGTAAGATTGTACCAGAATGATTGAATGATTGTCACTATAATGATTGTCACTCCAGATTGTCACTATAATGATTGTCACTCTAGATTGTCACTATAATGATTGTCACTCTAGATTGTCACTATAATAATTGTCACTCCAGATTGTCACTATAATGATTGTCACTCCAGATTGTCACTATAAGGATTGTCACTCCAGATTGTTACTTGACCTGATTTTTTATATTTATCTTGCCGATAAATGGTGAGAGAAACCAAGTTCCGTTCAGACGAAGGGTTACAACCCCGGTCCTTGTTTGGTTTACGGGTTGTAACCTAGCTATCTGAATAGTCCTATGGTTATCTCATCGTATATCATCCCGACATGCTTTCCCATATGTCCTATCTTTTAGTGATTCTATGCAAGATTGTCTTTTATAATTATCCATCATGCTTTTTCTTAAATTACTGTCTCTTATTATGTAATTATATTATTGTGCTAATTTGCTGGCTTTGGTTCTTATTTTGTGGCCTCCTTTGTGGCACTTGCTCTTCCTGGGGTCTGACCCAGCTGGTTTTGTATGGCCAGATACCGGAGCAGCAGCAAAGGATCTACCTGTCTTCCAGCCCGATGGTGGTCACCAGGCGTAACCAGGGCATCGAGTGGGTTTCTTTTGTTCTTCCACTGTAATATTGTAAATTATTCTTTTGAGGCGTTTAGTCGACGAGCAAGTGTTAGCTCGATTGTACTTACTTACTGTCTGCCTACGGGCTGTAACATGATTGACAAGCCCTGGAGGTTGATCATGTATGACTGAACTCTTGCTAGTCCTCGCATTTTGTAATGACTAGCTTCATGATCATCTGGATATGTAATATTTGGGACGCCTTACAACTGTATATTTGGAGATCTGATATCTTGTGATTATTATTAGTTGGTTGAGATTGAGACAATAGGCTATTTTATGACCTTAAGGGACTGATGGATTGTAGTGAAACCCTCACATATCTAGACAGTCGTGACCGTATAGCGTGGTGGATTCCATTCTGTTATACGTAGCTGGCTATGTCTGTCCCCGCTCTCCAGTATTCTGGTTCTGGGGCGTGACACTTCTATTTTTCATATACATCTTTTTTCATCGTTTCGTGCATCTTACTCTATTGCACGTTATATTTTCTAACCTGTTATGATCTGCGTGAGATGTATTGTGCTCGTTCCTGTCCTGACTGGATATGTTGAAAATATTACAGAGGACGAGAAGGAGGCCTGTATGGATACCTTCTACGGGGCAGCCCTAGACGATACTTGTGAGCTGGACACTCAGGAGGACCCAGCTCTAGCTGATGACATTACCCCTACTGCCTAGACTAGCTTAGTTAGGCTTTATCTTACTTATGTTGTCTTGAGACTGGTTTAGCTAGACTTTATATTTCTGTCTTTGAGATCTGGGTTGTATATATTCTTTCATATTCAGTAGTTGAGACTTGTATTTCTGGATATTTGCTGAGATGTTATCTTAGACTTTCTCATCATCTGTATTTCTTTGAAGTTCTATATTATATCGTGCTTCTTCCTTAGTTGTGATTGAGTTTACATTCTGCTATGTCACCCCCATTCGGGGAGTATAAACTGCTTAGAATTATTTGTTAGATGTTGTGACCTAGGACAGCGTTCTACCGCCGACACTGCAGCGTAGGCTGGACGTACCCACTTCTCGTGTCCTTACTCTAGGGTACGGGTCGTGACAGAAAAGTTTTATCCCACCTTCAGGGGTGGAAGATCACCAAGGTTGGTCCCGTCTTCTTGGGTTTTGAGGCCAACGAAGACTTAACGGATTCGGATGAAGATGCCACCACTCTGTCTCCATGGGGATTCCGCTGGTTGCAAAGCATTCGGCCATCCCATCTGGTATATCGGAATAGAAACCAGTGTTACTTGGAACCATACTTGCCTAGCCGTTTTGCACGACAATTTAGCTATGCTCAGCTGATGTTGGAGAACCCCAGTATTAACCTGGGGTATACCGGAAGTTTGCTGGACGGTGCACGAGCTTGGCATTACTACAATGCTGGGTGCACCGGAGCTCATTTTACGCTGCCTGTTCAGAATCCGCAGCTGCCGATTCTTTTCTCGGCCGCCAAATTTTACTGTGCCATGAATGCCGCGCCTCCTGGATATGATCGGGAGACCAGTTTTATTGTTGGCACCCAGTTAGAGGCAACTGGGAATCTGTTGGCGAAGGCTCGGTCGTACCGTCCGCCAGAGACGGGTTATCAAGGTACCCCTGCCGTATCCATGGGGGGTCGGGCCGAGCCCTCGGTCGATCAGCCGAAGAGACATGCTGATACAGAGGCTGGCTCTTCTGCTCCAAAGCGACAGAGGAAGGCATTGTCACCGGTAGTGTCAACAGAATCTGCCCCTGTGGAGGTTATGAGTTCCACATAGTCTGGTTAATTCCACCATTTTTGTGACTTTCTTCTTTTTTTTGTAGGAGCCGCTGAAGAGGAGACCCCGAACTCCAAAATCGGGTGCCAGTAGACCAAAGGAGGTGGCGGGCTCGTCTGAAGAGCGTATTCCTTCGATTGTGATGTCTCCCATGGAGGAGAATCCGGACGATGTCGTTCCCGCGGAGATTTTAGTATCTCCAGATTATGTTGAAAGGGAAGCTGAGGTTGAAGCAGTTCCCGAGAGGGTTCAAGCTGCCGTAGGGGCCTTTGACATTGAGGACCCAGCAGATAAGGGGCTTCCGGATGAGGAAGTGGAGTGGAGTTCGTCGTCTTCAGATGACGTTCCTCCAGAGATGTGTGAGCCTATTGCGGGAGAAACAGACATGATCGAAACAGAGGAGAGGGCTGATTCCCCTCTTTGTCATGATAAGGGGAGGTCGGCTGTATCGTTGCCGAGCCCTACCCCAGACCCGGCAGCGGAGGCTGAGGTGGCTGCCGACCAGGAGGCAGCGACAGATTCTATCCCTGCGGAGGGATTTGATAATGAAAATGAGGCTCGTCTGTCGAGCCTGACTCCAGGGGAGCCGAGTCAGGAAACAAGTGATGATCTCGCTGCTTTGCCATAGGGGGAAGATCCCGTACGGCCTGCTGATAGTGTATTGGGGACGGATGAGGTAGCCTCTGACGCCGGTGGTCGCTCCGAGCTTGAGAAGGGTAAGGGTTTGCTGGAACCCTCTGTTGCTCCTTCTACTTGGAGTACGATATCGATGCCCCTCTTGGCTTCTTCCGCTCTTTTGGCTCGTCGGGCCAGTGGCGAAGTTCAAGCCCCTGTTGAGGGGGAGTCTGTTGATGTCGAGGTTTCAGCCTCGGAGATTGAAGCCGACGGGCCTTTTTTCGGTTTGCCGTCCAGAGCAGCTCCTTCTACTCCCGCTATGACGCTGTAAGTGCTGGCGGATACGGATGAGTACGTGAAGTTTATCGTTGAGGCGGTGTACAAGATGCTGCAGAGAGACGTATCGGCAGTGACGAATGCCAATAGAAGTTTTACGACGACAAAAACCATGGCGCTCCCTCACATTGGTCTGATACGTTCCCACCAGGGCCACGATCATATGGCCGAGATTCTGGAGGCATCGGTGGCTGAGCTCGACCAGCTACTTTTCGAGTTTCAGTGTATCCAGCAAAATGATCTCTCCGCTCTGATAGAGGCAGAAAAGGAGAAGTTGATCGCTGAGACTGAGTCCTCTTATCAGGCCACCGTGGGTATCTGGGAGCGCGAGGTGGCTGAAACTGAGGCTGCGGTGGAGAGGCTATCTCAGTCCACGCAGGAGAAGACGGAGTTACGAGCCGTGTTGGACTCTAGTGTAGCGGAGGTTAATGCCAAGATTCGCCTCCTTGAAGACCAGCGGGCCCAACTCTTGTTAGATGCTGAGCGAGTCCAGGCTGAACATATAGCATCTAAGGAGGAGGAAGCGGCTTTCACCCGCCAGGCTCTTTCCCTGGCCCAGCAGCGGCAACAGCTGGACGAGAAGCATGAGGATGACACTTCTCCTGAGGCCATAGAAATGATGCGTCAAGAGGCCGAACGTCGAGTCCTGGCGACTGCAGAGACTCGGGCGACAGCCTTGAAGCGTCAGATCGAAGAGCTTTCAGCTAATCCGGGGGAGGGATTGTAGTCTCTTCTTTCTCTTTTTTTTGTGTAATTTGCAACTCCTGTTGGGGATGTATTCTTTACTTTTGAAAATAAAGAATGAAGAGTTTTGTGGTGTGTTCATTTTTGCTGTCATGAACTTGATGATTTGTGTGGACCTATTATCTTCTGCACACCTTGGTTGTTAGGTACAGATAATAAGTATGAGAGAACCTGACATGTTTGCTCATAGGTGATGTGGACGTGGCAAATATAGGGTTCAAATGATGGAATCTTCCTACTCAGAGGTGTTATGGACGTGGTAGGAGTGATTCAGGAGGGATACGCGAAACTACTCAGAGGTAATGTGGACGTGGAAGTTCTGCGATCAATGTACGACAACGCAGGGGTTGTCCGCACGGGATGTTTACTCAGAGGTAATGTGGATGTGGTAAATATGATGGGTAGCGTAGTCTTATGGAGCGTAAGATTCTACTTTATAGGGCGTAGGTGTAGCCTCCTTTCCTGGAATTTTTTTTAAAAATATATTTATTTATTTGTTTGTTTTAAATGGTGATTTTAGAATTTATAAATAATTATTTTAGTTAATTATTACGGTAGATGACTTTAGCCATGGTTGAGTTTTGGAGTACAAGACGACTAGGAATCATGGCACGGATAGTGCAGTAGTGTACTTTGACTAGTGTTTAGCCATGGTAGGGGAAAGCCAAGCCATATGAGTGTCCTAACTAGGAAAACCAGATTAAGTTGCGACTTAACCCCCACCGATGAACTATTTATTTATTAATTAAATATATTGATTTCAGATGACCCGATTGTACCAACTTAACCCGAACAGGGCCCGAACCGAATCCATGCCTTTGTAGGTATGTAGTGAGACCAAGGACGACCATGTAGGCATATTTTATGTGTGTACAAAATTTCCTAAATTATTTTAGGTATTGATGTGCATTTTTAACGATTTGAATATTTGTACAAAATTTGGTATTTTATTATTAAATATTGTTTTACAATATTTGTACAATTTTTTGGGCCCGTATAAGGGTGAGTAGTATAGATTCACCAAACCACCAGTTAAGTATTATTTTTATTATTTTTATGGTGATTGAATAAATAAATTTATTACCATTAGATATTATGATTATTAGTTAATTGAGTAATTATTTATGGATTTGTGTATATATAGATATATATATAAATATATATATATATATGTGTGCATGTATAAATAAATATACGTGTATATGGATGTGTAGATATATAAATATACATGTGTATGGATATATATAAATGTATAAATATTATACATGAGAGTATGTGCATGTATATATAAAAAATATATTATATAGTTGTTTATGTGTATATATATATAAATAGATAACATTGTGATTTGTATTTTTCTACTGAAAATAGTTATTTAGATATTTTGGAGAATTATTAGATAAGTAATTATATGAGTATAAATATATATATATATATACATGTTTATATATATATATATATATATATATATATATATATATATATATATATATATATATATATATAATGGTATAACAAAAAGAAATAGAAAAAGAAATAAGAAGCAGCAGCACCCCAAAGCCTACCCAGGCCGACCCACAGCAGCTGCAAAAGCCAGGCCCAAGCAGCCAGGACCGAGCACCCAGGCCTAGCCTGAGAGCCAGAGTCCCTGTTCGACCAACAGAATTTGTATAAAGCGCGATTGGGAGTTCAGGAATTCCTCGAAATCCCTAAACGAACAACCTCCGCCACCACCCTGCGCATACCCTGGCGACCCCCTCTGGGTGCACGTGCCACCCTGGGCACCGCCGCGCACGGCCGAGGACGCGCGGATGCCGGCCGCGCGTGAGGAACAACACAGCGACATCAGTCGTGACAGCCCGACTTTGAGGTATGATTTCTCCGTCAAAGTTGGATCATTTTCGATTTCGCAAAGTTCTTATGGAAGCCTATATAACCATATAGAAACCCTAGTAATTAGGATTCGACATAGAGAACCCATCAGTCCACAAGTTCGACGCAAAGTCGAACCAAAAACTGACAAAACAGAACGTGTATTCAGTCCCAACACCCTGATTTGGAAGACCGATTTCGGTCGAACCACCGAGCGATTTAAAAATCTAATTAAACAGGATTAAAGACAACCTATAGGACTCGAAGACCCTTTTTATGGATCCCGATTTCATCGAGTAGGTTCAGAGTTATTTGATTCTAAAGTTTTGCAAAAACCCGTTTTCAAATATTAACAAAATCAATAAAATTCATCGACACGACGTGCGTCCCGCCAATCTGGGTGATGTGGTCGAGCACCGTAAGCATCGAAAGCTGCGTATCGGCTTATTGGTCGTGTGGGCTTTGACGGAATTCAAATTGGTCGCGTGTGCGCGACGAATTTGATGCGTATCCGTCGAAATTCACCGTATCATGTACTTTACAAATTCTCGAATTACTTTATGTACGCTCATCAGATCGAGATGAAACTTGTACCAACATGACCGTATCATTTTTCTGGTCCTGTATGCCAAGTTTGGTCCAATTCTGAGACAGTTGATTGGATCGTCGTATCGCGGGCCCCCCGGTCCAACTCAACGGGTGATTTTGTGCACGGGCCGTCGGAATCCAACTTTGGACATACGGTTGGGTTCGTATCGGAAAACCGAATCCGTAGACATGTAGTTTGACGACTTTAGAGACCATTGACTCTGGCACAATTTTCGATGCAAAGCGGGTCCAACGGTGGACATCATTTTTGCCCAAAATTACCGTTTTGCTCCTGTGTCCAGAATTGGACTTAAGGACAGGCAATCCTAGCTAATTTGACTATTCTGAGAATTTTGGCAATGTTTGTTTCCTCTTTCGGAGACAGTTGTGTTGACTTGGACTTTATGGCTCACCAGTCGACTAGATTTTGTGGGATTTGCGTGCAACTTCCAGGTAAGATACCTTGCCTTCATCTATAGTTTATTTACATGCATATTTATATTATTATATATTTTTATTAGTTGATTATTTATATGTGATTTGTATATCATGCCTGTTAGTTTATATATAGCCTTGTTTATAATTAGCTTTATAGTTCATATTGGATTGGTTTTCTCGTGTATCGTGATTGGGTCGTGTCGTGTCATCTTTTGTACTTGGATTGAGTCACATCGTGTCATAGGATGAATAAGTCATATCGGAACTGCTGTACCTTGAAATTCTTGAAGCTAACATGCGAGTCCATATTAGGGACGAGGGTTAGTAGTTAAGCTAACTTGCGAGCCCACACCAGGGGCGAGAGTTAGTAAGCTAATCTGCGAGCCCACATTAGGGGCGAGGGTTAGTAGTTAAGCTAACTTGCGAACCCACACCAGGGGCGAGAGTTAGTAAGCTAATCTACGAGTCCACACCAGGGACGAGGGTTAGTAGTTATATGTCCACACCTGCGAGTCTACACAAGGGACGAGGGTGATGCTAGCCTGCGAGTCCACACCAGGGACGAGGGTTAGTAGTATATGGTTCACACCTGCGAGTCCACACTAGGGACGAGGGTGATGCTAGTATGCGAGTCCACACAAGGGGCGAGGGCTAGTAGTTGTTCAAACCTGCGAGTCCACACTAGGGACGAGGGTTTGAGTATTCGATTTGGTTATCCATTGACATCGTGATATCGTGTTCTCTTGTTCTTCTCCAGCAGTTCGTTCAGGCGTAGTGGTTCTTCCAGTCGTGTATAGTCGTGTTTTCGTGATGATTGGTCCTTTTCTGTTTATCTTCTGTATTTTCTTTATTGCATAATAAACTGCTAGATAGGCATGTTTTTATGTATCTTGCTATGTCCCCTGAGGACCTGATGATCTCTTCAGGTTAGTTATTGTATGGAGTTAGTTAGCAGCTCCGGATGGCGGATGATTATGACACTTGTGGTCCGGATGTGATGCTATTGCTTGCGGGATTCAGGTATTGATGCCATGTTTATTATTCAGTTCATCCAGCTCGTGTTTCCCTTTCATCATTATGACATATCATATTTATTCAGTTTATAGACTCATGTTATTTCTTGGAGTCTAATCGGGCATGCATGCTAGTGGACTGCAGACCACGACCCATACTTTTTCATTCTTGTTTTATAATACTCATGTGGATTGAGATACGATGTAGATTAGACATGATACCCATGACCTTGACAGCTTATACGTACTCGAGTCGGGCTGGAGTCCGCTCGATACGTAGCTGGCTTGCTCACGTGCTCGCGTCCGAAAAGCGAGTGCTGATCGTGACAAATTTTTGTGGTGGCCCATGCAGGTCAGAGCAAATCATACCGGTTATGTAACTGTACTGGTACGAGCTTGCGTAATTGACTAAATCCTTAGAAATCTCAATCCACACCGCCTTGAAAATTCTCCTAGAAATTCTCTACGTCCTTGAAAACTCTATATTTGCTCTCGATTATACTTCTTTGCTTTCCGTACCATTGATTCTCGTCCCTTTTATTTCAAGGTGACGAACGTTCGTGCTATCTAGGATTTATCAGAAATTCTTAAGTTATAGTATAATATTGCTTGACTATTGAATATTTGGTTGTTTATAGATATGAGGGATCATTGATGCCATATGCCTAGATATCTGTTGGTAGACTTGTTAGCAACTAGTTAGAAGATTTTAGTGACCGTATTTTGAGGAGTAGTGTGACCGAAGGTGGGTAGAAGTCCTCAAGTATTTGGAGTTAAAAAAAATGATGACTAGAGAAGGTCATAAAATATTTTGGAGGAGATTAAGGAAATAGTAGACATTGATTTTTAGGAATAATTATGAATTAGAATTTCGAGGACGAAATTATTTTAAGGTGGGTAGATTTGTAGCCTCCCTTCCTGGAATTTTTTTTAAATATTTTTATTTATTTATTTGTTTTAAATGGTGATTTTAGAATTTATAAATAATTATTTTAGTTAATTATTACGGTAGATGACTTTAGCCATGGTTGAGTTTTGGAGTACAAGACGACTAGGAATCATGGCACGGATAGTGCAGTAGCGTGCTTTGACTAGTGTTTAGCCATGATAGGGGAAAGCCAAGCCATATGAGTGTCCTAACTAGGAAAACCAGATTAAGTTGCGACTTAACCTCCACCGATGAACTATTTATTTATTAATTAAATATATTAATTTTAGATGATCCGATTGTACCAACTTAACCCGAACAGGGCCCGAACCGAATCCAAGCCTTTGTAGGTATGTAGTGAGACAAAGGACGACCATGTAGGCATATTTTATGTGTGTACAAAATTTCCTAAATTATTTTAGGTATTGATGTGCATTTTTAACGATTTGAATATTTGTACAAAATTTGGTATTTTATTATTAAATATTGTTTTACAATATTTGTACAATTTTCTGGGCCCGGATAAGGGTGAGTAGTATGGATTCACCAAACCACTAGTTAAGTATTATTTTTATTATTTTTATGGTGATTGAATAAATAAATTTATTACCATTAGATATTATGATTATTAGTTAATTGAGTAATTATTTATGGATATATATATATATATATATATATATATATATATATATATATATATATATATATATATATGTGTGTGTGTGTGTGTGTGTGCATGTATAAATAAATATACGTGTATATGGATGTGTAGATATATAAATATACATGTGTATGGATATATATAAATGTATAAATATTATACATGAGAGTATGTGCATGTATATATAAAATATATATTATATAGTTGTTTATGTGTATATATATATATATATATATAAATAGATAATATTGTGATTTGTATTTTTCTACTAAAAATAGTTATTTAGATATTTTGGAGAATTATTAGATAAGTAATTATATGAGTATAAATAAATAAATAAATAAATATATATATATATATATATAATGTGTATATATATATATATATATATATATATAAAAATATATATATATACATGTATATATATAAAAAAAAAATATACATGTATATATATATAATGGTATAACAAAAAGAAATAGAAAAAGAAATAAGAAGCAGCAGCACCCCAAAGCCTACCCAGGCCGGCCCACAGCAGCTGCAAAAGCTAGGCCCAAGCAGCCACGACCGAGCACCCAGGCCTAGCCCGAGAGCCAGAGTCCCTGTTCGACCAACAGAATTTGTATAAAGCGCGATTGGGAGTTCGGGAATTCCTCGAAATCCCTAAACGAACAACCTCCGCCACCACCCTGTGCATACCCTAGCGACCCCCTCTAGGTGCGCGCGCCACCCTGGGCGCCGTCGTGCACGGATGTCGGCCGCGCGCGAGGAACAACACAGCGACATCAGTCGTGACAGCCCGACTTTGAGGTATGATTTCTCCGTCAAAGTTGGATTGTTTTCGATTCCGCAAAGTTCTTATGGAAGCCTAAATAACCATATAGAAACCCTAGTAATTAGGATTCGACATAGGGAACCCATCAGTCCACAAGTTTGACGCAAAGTCGAACCAAAAACTGACAAAACATAACGCGTATTCAGTCCTAACACCCTAATTTGGAAGACCGATTTCGGTCGAACCACCGAGCGATTTAAAAATCTAATTAAACAGGATTAAAGACAACCTATAGGAATCGAAGACCTTTTTTATGGATCCCCATTTCATCGAGTAGGTTCAGAGTTATTTGATTCTAAAGTTTTTCAAAAACCCGTTTTCAAATATTAAAAAAATCAATAAAATTCATCGACACGACGTGCGTCCCGCCAATTCGGGCGACGTGATCGTGCGCCGTAAGTATCAAAATCTGCGTATCGGCTTCATGGTCGTGTGGGCTTTGACGGAATTCAAATTGGTCGCGTGTGCGCGACGAATTTGATACGTATCCGTCGAAATTTACCGTATCGTGTACTTTGCAAATTCTCCAATTACCTTGTGCACGCTCATCAGATCGAGACGAAACTTACGCCAACATGATCGTATCATTTTTCTGGTCATGTATGCCAAGTTTGGTCCGATTCTGAGACAGTTGATTGGATCGCCGTATCGCGGGCCCCCCGGTCCGACTCAACGGGTGATTTTGTGCACGGCCCGTCGGAATCCAAATTTGGACATACAGTTGGGTTCGTATCGAAAAACCGGATCCGTAGACATATAGTTTGACGACTTTAGAGACCATTGACTCTGGCACGATTTTTGGTGCAAAGCGGGTCCAACGGCGGACATCATTTTTTGCCCGAAATTATTATTTTGCCCCTGTGTCCAGAATTGGACTTAAGGAAAGGCAATCCTAGCTAATTTGACTATTCTGAGAATATTGGCAATGTTTGTTTCAGCTTTCGGAGACAGTTGTGTTGACTTGGACTTTATGGCTCACCAGTCGACTAGATTTTGTGGAATTTACGTGCAACTTCCAGGCAAGATACCTTGCCTTCATCTACAGTTTATTTACATACATATTTATATTATTATACATTTTTATTAGTTGATTATTTATATGTGATTTGTATATCATGTCTGCTAGTTTATATATAGCCTTGTTTATAATTAGCTTTATAGTTCATATTGGATTAGTTTTCTCGTGTATCGTGATTGGGTCGTGTCGTGTCATCTTTTGTACTTGGACTGAGTCGCATCGTGTCATAGGATGAATAAGTCATATCGGAACTGCTGTACCTTGAAATTCTTGAAGCTAACCTGCGAGTCCACATTAGGGACGAGGGTTAGTAGTTAAGCAAACTTGTGAGCCCACACCAGGGGCGAGAGTTAGTAAGCTAATCTGCGAGCCCACATTAGGGGCAAGGGTTAGTAGTTAAGCTGACTTGCGAACCCACACCAGGGGCGAGAGTTAGTAAGCTAATCTGCGAGTCCACACCAGGGACGAGGGTTAGTAGTTATATGTCCACACCTGCGAGTCCACACAAGGGACGAGGGTGATGCTAGCCTGCGAGTCTACACCAGGGACGAGGGTTAGTAGTATATGGTTCACACCTGCGAGTCCACACTAGGGACGAGGGTGATGCTAGTCTGCGAGTCCACACTAGGGGCGAGGGCTAGTAGTTGTTCAAACCTGCGAGTCCACACTAGGGACGAGGGTTTGAGTATTCAATTTGGTTATCCATTGACATCGTGATATCGTGTTCTTTTGTTCTTCTCCAGCAGTTCGTTCAGGCGTAGTGGTTCTTCCAGTCGTATAAAGTCGTATTTTCGTAATGATTGGTCCTTTCCTGTTTATCTTCGATATTTTCTTTATTGTATGATAAACTGCTAGATAGGCATGTTTTTATGTATCTTGCTATGTCCCCTGAGGACCTGATGATCTCTTCAGGTTAGTTATTGCGTGGAGTTAGTTAGCAGCTCCGGATGGCGAATGATTATGACACTTGTGGTCCGGATGTGATGCTATTGCTTGCGGGATTCAGGTATTGATGCCATGTTTATTATTCAGTTCATCCAGCTCGTGTTTCTCTTTCATCATTATGACATATCATATTTATTCAGTTTATAGACTCATGTTATTTCTTGGAGTCTAATCAGGCATGCATGCTAGTAGGCTGCAGACCACGACCCATACTTGTTCATTCTTGTTTTACAATATTCATGTGGATTGAGATACAGTGTAGATTAGACATGATAATTATGACCTTGACAGCTTATACGTATTCGAGTCGGGCTGGAGTCCGCTCGATACGTAGCTGGCTTGCTCACGAGCTCGCGTCCGAAAAGCGGGTGCGGGTTGTGATAGTAGGAGAACAACTCAGAGGTAATGAGGACGTGGTTGTCCTTCTACTGGAGGATAGAAAGCCCCGGAACAGCTGGGTTCCAGAAGCGTAAGATTTTATGGAAAGGAATTGTACGTGAGCCCCGATGATTGGGTCCACAAACTTTCTTGTTGGGTGAAGATAGAAGTGCATGTCTGAAGGATGTCAAGAGTAGTACTTCTTTAGGAACTTGCCATTGATGGGCATCATGAACAAGTCCCCATTGGGTTTGGCGAGGCGGTAAGCACCGTTTGAGTATACCGTCTCTAAGATGAAAGGTCCCTCCCACTTGGGCTCGAACTTTCCTGGTGTCTTGTGAGTTAACACCATCAGCCTCCTGACTGCCAGAACCAGGTCGCCTACTTGAAAAGTCCTCTGCTTGACCTTCTTGTTAAAAGCCTATGATATACGGGCTTGATAGAGCTCGATGCACTGTTGAGCTAGGAGACGTTTTTTATCGAGTGCCTCCAATTCTCGCAGACGGCGACGTTGATTATCTTCCTCTGTTAGTTGATTTGTGATCGCTACACGGAGTGAGGGTATCTGGATCTTGAGAGGCAGTACCGCTTCGCTTCCGTAGACCAGAGAGAATGGTGTGTTGCCCGTCGGGGTCCGTACCGTTGTACGGTAGGCCCAAAGGCATTCACCGAGCTTTTTGTCCCAGTCGCGTTTGTTGGATGACACGACTTTTTTGAGTAGCCTAACGAAAGTCTTGTTAAACGCCTCGGCCAATCCGTTTGCTGTCAGATTGTAGGCGGTTGATGCCATATTTTGAATGCGATCCTTGTCACAGAATCTGCTGAAAACATGGCTGATGAACTGAGGACCGTTATCGTGGATAATCCTCCGAGGTACCCCGAAATGGTAGATGACATGGTGTTTGATGAAGTTGACCACCCTGGAGCTCTTCACTTCCGCCAGTGGTACTGCTTCTGCCCATTTGGAGAAGTAGTCGGTGATGGCTAGGATGAAGCGGTGTCCCCTTGATGAAGGACGGGTGATCGGTCCTACAATGTCCATGCCCCAGGCTTCAAAGGGCCAGGAGGCGACCGTAGGATATAGTAGTTCTGACGGTGTATGGATGAAGTTAGCGTGAAGCTGGCACGCAAGGCACTTTTTAGCATAGGCGACAGCGTCAGCTACCATGGTTGGCCAATAGTAGCCCATGCGTCGTAGTCGATCCTGTAACTTAGGGCCAGGTTGATGAGCCCCGCAAGTTCTATCGTGCACTTCTCGAAGGGCTTCGACTGCTTCCTCGTTGGATAAACATCGAAGGAGAAGTCCATCGTAGGAGCGTCGATACAGCATTTTAGTAGCTGCATCGTAATATAATCGAAGGGAACGCCTCCTGACTGAGACGGCTTCCTTCGGGTCTTCTGGAAGAATTTAGTAGACAGCGAAGTCGATGAACGGGAACCTCCAGTCTCGGACATTAAAACTAGCACTTGTTGACATGGCATGGGCCATTTGTGAGCGTAGGTTGTTTTTAGGACAGACCAAGTCTCGACCAACTACCATGACGTAGTGTTGAGTCCCGAGGGGTGCTGCCAATGAGACTGCGAGGACAGCCAGAGTGTCAGCCTCCAGATTTTGTAAACAAGGTACATGTTCGATGAAGAACTTGGTGAGGGTTGAAATGATGTTCAATGCAACTTCATGGTAAGGAATCAGATCTTCATGGCAAACTTCGTATTGTCCTCTGATCTGGTTAACGACAAGTTTTGAGTCACCGTAGGCTTCCAGATGATCTACCCCCAGCTGTTGCGCCAGCTGGAGTCCCGTGATGAGCGTATTGTACTCGGCAACATTGTTGAAGCACGACTTCGAAAGGGAGTAGGCACGCTGGATGACCGACTGATCGGGGGAGACTAAGACTACCCCCACTCCTGCGATGATTTGGCCTTTGGGGCCTGTTCTTGAATCACCATCGAAAAACATCCGCCAGACGGAGCTTTTTTCGGTGATGTTTGATTCTTGGACCTCATCCGGGATGTCTTCATAGAGTCTGAAGGACTCTGGGATGGGGTGTGCAGCTAAAAAGTCGGCCAGAGCTTGACCCGTAACAGCTTTTTGTGGAACGAACACCATGTTGTACGACGTCAACAGGATCGCCCATGTAGCTAGCCGGGAGTTCAATCATCTTGGCTTCATCATGAGAACCCTGAGTGGATTGACTCGGGAGATGACATGAATTGTCTAGCCCGAGACATAATGGCGAGTCTTCTGGATGGCAAATACCAAAGCCAAACACTCTTTTTCAACGGGGTTGTACCGGTGTTCGGCCCTGATCAGTGTTCTACTGAGGTAGTAGATAGCTTGCTCATAGCCTGCATCGCTGTTCTGAGCCAGCAGAGCACCGAGGGAATGATCCATGGCACGGACCTCGAGGAGAAATGGTTTGCCTGCGACGGGTGCCACCAGGACTGGCGGGCTCGTCAAGTAAGCCTTGATATCATCGAAAGCTTTCTGGCATTACTCTGTCCAGACGTAAGAGACTCCCTTCTTCATGAGCTGGGTGAAGGGTTGACATTTTTCGGAAAGGTTTGCTATAAACCTCCGGATGTATGCCAGACGCCCCTGCAGGCCTCGAAGTTCTCGGAGGTTCTTCGGAGGGTCCATGTCAAGGATTGCCTTGGTCTTCTCGGGATCGACATGAATGCCTTTCGCCGTAATAATGAAGCCCAGGAACTTTCCGCTAGAAATCCTAAGGAAGGATTTAGCGGGATTCATCTTGAGTTGATGCGCTCGCATGAGATCGAAGACTGTCTTAAGGTCTTGTAGGTGATCTCCTTTGAGACGGCTCTTGACTGCGATATCATCAACATAGCATTCGACTGTTTTACGAAGATGTTGACGAAAGATGGTACTCATAGCTCGTTGGTATATAGCACCAGCGTTCTTCAAGCCGAAGGGCATCACTGTGTAGCAGAAAACCTCCTTCGGTGTCCTGAATGACGTGTGTTTTGCGCCATTGGGAAACATCTTGAACTGATTGTAGCTCTAATATCCGTCCATGGAAAATATGCGTTCGAAGCCACATGTATTATCGATCATCACGTCAATGATTGGAAGCAGGAATTCGTCCTTCGGGCAAGCAGTGTTGAGATCCCTGAAGTCGATAAAGACTCGTATCTTCCCATTCTTCTTGGTGACTGGGACGACGTTGGCCACCCAATCCGGGTGTTGTTCTTCACGAATAAATCTGCTGGTCAGGAGTTTGTCTACTTCATGATCGATAGCGTTCATGATGTCCGGACGAAAACGTCGCTGATGTTGCTTTATAGGCTTGGCATCAGGTAAGATGTTAAGCCTATACATCGAGATCTGAGGATCAAGTTCCAGCATATCTTCATAGCTCCAGACGAAGACGTCGATATAATCTTTAGCCAATTGGACCAAAGATTTCCGGTCTTCTTCTTTTAGGCTTTTGCTGATGAAGATGGGTTTGAAAGAAGATCCATCACCAAGGTCGATCTGTTTGACTTTGTCTTCGATAGGGGGTTCACGTAATTCAAAACGAGACTCCCACTGAGCTCCTAGGCATTGAGCCCAAGGTTCTTCCTCGAAGAATTCTGGCGTTTGGTCTTCGCCTTCATCTTCTTGAGATTGTGCAGATGTCATATTGGCTGATAGCACCTTCTTGAAGACTGAGCCGATACTGGTATCGGAATCCCAAGTTGATGCTTCGGACGAATGAGAATGTTCTACTTCTTCGGCCTCCGAATTCTCTGGAGTTGTCGACGGCGTGACATAGCCTACCCCCCGTCGAGTTCGATGATAGTAATCCTGCGGCTTTCCTTTAGGTGTTGGGAGCTGGAGAGGAAGACGTTGACCCTTGCCATAGTTCAGGCCTTTGTTGCTTTTTAGGTCGTAACCCATCTTTTGGATGAGGTACATTGCCTTGTCCGTGTAACGATAGACTTGTATTCTTCCGGTATCTCGTTCTTGCTCGAGTGGCGGGAGGTCTTGATGACGCTCAACTTTGCCGAAGATGATGGATTCTTCGTCTCGATTCCGCGGTGGGACTATAAAACAGACCCCTTAGGACAGGACTATTCGATTTACATGATTGACGGTCGTTATTTGTGTTTGCAACGACCGTAGAGCGTTGTCTAATTTATATATGGCATTCCAATGTGGAAGACTAGAATAATTAAAAGACACTCTATTATTGATGAAATACGAGATTTTGTCCTGCGGGATTACATTATCCAGGGAAGGTGCATCTACATCAGCAGATATATATTCCCCTAGCTCTTCATCTGTGAGTACTGGGGTTGGATTGGGAGAGTCCACCGCAGCTTTGATCTTGCGGTTCGATAGGGCTATGTGGGCCTTCTCTGGCAGCTTGGATGAGACGGATGATTGCGGAGGCTTGCCTTTAAGATGCACCTTCAGAGGTGCCTCAACTGCGCCTTCAGTTGCTGGTGCCTTCCCTTGTAGTTTTGCCACAAGGGGTGCCGATATTTGAGGTGGCTTTTCCTTGAGCCGTATCTTCAAGGGAGCTTCAGTAGGTGTTCTACCTTGAGCAGTTGTTACTTTTCCAGGTAGCTTGATGGTCAAGGGAGGCAGCGTCTGAGGCGGCTTTCCTTTGAGTCAAATTTTCAAAGGAGCGTCGGGAATCACCTTTGGCTCCATGTCCGGCTCTGCTGCCGCTTCTGCTTCATCGTCAGCATCATTGGCTTCTTCTTCGTCAAGCGACATGTATAAGGTATAGTCGGTGAAGTAGGCTTCGACCCCCTTGAAAGGGTCAATGTTCGCGAACTCCGTCCGGATGATGTCGTTGGTGGACACGTACTTCATACATTGGTGGAGTGTAGATGGCACCACCATGTACTCATACAGCCACGGACGACCCAGTAGGAGGTTGTAGTTGACGTCAGCGTCCACGACATAGCAAGTCACCTCGGTTCTGAGGTTACCAATATGACACTTCAGCCGTATTTTGTCCAGCGGCTCGCTTTTGCTAGCATTGAAGCCACTGATTGTTGTGTTGGAAGATGTCAGTCGGTACATTGGGATCCCCAGTTTGAGAGCAGCGTCTTCAGAATGATGCTGAGGGAAGACCCCGGATCGATCTGAATCCGCTTCACCTTGACGGAACCGACATACCCTGTATAATACAGTGGTCTGTTGTGTCGGTTGTGCTTGAGCAGCATGTCTTATTGGGTGAAGGTTATATTGGGGATAACCTCATCCGTACAATGACAGTGCTCACACGTAGTCGGAGTATCCTCAGGCTGCTTGAACTGACTGATGAAGGACTCAGCATCCTTCAGGGCTTTACAGAGAGCTTCACGAGTGTCCTTGGAAAGACGAAGGAGCTCAAACAGAGATAGACGGGCCGGAGTACTGGCAAGTTGTGCCAGTATGTCGAAGTTGTGGGGCTTGGCTAGCCCCGAAGCATTCTTCTTTCGCAGAGGCTTGTCAAAACGGGCCTCTACATGCTTCTGCTTATTGGCTGTTGGAGGCTTCGATGGACCTCCTTCTTCGGCAGCAGGGGCAGTACAGGAAGGCACCACCTCAATGGAAGCTTCGTCGGATTGGAAGTTTAGCTGCGAATGGGTTTGTACAGGAAGAGCCTCCTCTACGGAGGAAGAGACCATGCAGCAAGACTTGATCTTCTTGCCTTTAGCTTTGGAGGTAGAGCGTACCCCCGGTTGAGTAACCTCGGAGACGAGATCGGGATGAACCCATAAGACCTCTCCCCGAGATATGGTGAGTGGGATGAGTCCACTCATGTTACAACGAGTAGGTGGTAGATTGACCACCTCCATTATCGCCTTTGGGATGGGGACGACGCCATCTTGTGTTGTGGTTGGCGGCAAGGTGCCAAATAGGAGTGACACCAGGTTGGCCGAGACCGTTTTCTCCTCGTAGTCGACGGAGATAATATCCGTATTGATCATGCGCTGGATGTAGTTTTTGAGGACGTAACAGTCGTTAGTTAGATGTCCAACAAATCGATGGTAGTGACAATACCTCGGATTGTCCACTTTTCCAACCTCGTCGGGACGCTTCGGGTCCGGCAACTTGTTCTTGTCATCCTGCTTCAGTATCTCGAAGAGTTGCATAGTGTCTTCATCATTGAAAGAATAAACCTCCTTTGGCCTTGATGCAAGTGGAGGCTTCTGGGTAGGTGCTGATGCACCTTTGGAGGCATTGACAGTTAATGCATGTTTTCCCTTCGTCTCTGGTCCAGGGTTGTTGGCTGCAGGCCATTTTCCCTTGTCCTCAAAGGCAGGGAAACTAACTCCCAGAAGGCGAGCATTAGACGCCTTCTTTTCTGCTGCTTCGGTTTCGATGATCAAGGAACTCCAGTCGGGAGGAGGCGTAGAGTTGAGCCAGAGTTTGATCGCAGGCAACATGTTCATGCTGCAGGAGGAGAGGAGTGCATGTTCTGGCATGCCCGGGGGCAGTCTGAAGCAGGCCTGTCGGAAGCGTTCGATGAATACTCGAACTGTTTCCTTCTCCTTCTGACGTATCTCTATGAGGGACGCCATTGTCATGTCCTTCCCGCCGTCATAGAAACGGTCGAAGAAGAGATGCGTCAAGTCGTCGAAAGAAGATATGGAGTTATCGGGAAGACTGCAGTACCAGTCGTACGCCACTCCCTTCAGTGCCCCGACAAATATGCTGGTGAGTAGGGCATCCTCCTTCTGGAGATGTCCCATTTGAGACTGGAAGTACGTCAGATAGCGACACGGAGAGTCCTTTTCGTCGTATGGCGTCAATGTTTGTGGTTTATACTTAGGAGGATAAACCACTTTGTTCCATTCGAGGGGATATGGTTGGGGGATCCATATCTTTTGACACTCCTCTTGTCTATTCTTGGACTCAAAGCGCTCGCGCAAGTCCCTGATCATTTCGACTACGTCTTCCGTGGAGCTGGGAGTCGGGGAAGGTGGTACCGCCTGGAGTTGAGCATTTGAAGGCTCCAACGTTCGTGGTGCTTCGCGGTGATCTGTATCCAAGGATACCCGTTGAAGGGGTACACTTGATTCTCCATTGGCCCCTGGGTCAGGACCGGTAGAAGGCGCTCTGGCCAAAACGGACCGTATTTCAAATACTGCTTGAGTCAGTGTTTGCATGGAGACAGAGAGGGTTTTGAGTCCTCCCTCGAGGGTATCCATGCGCTGGACGAGGTCTGCTGGTGGCGCTTCTGGCTCGGTATCACCCCCAGTCATGTATACTGTCATCACACGGCTGGAAGTGGATGGATCGGTTGAGGCTTCACTCTCGACCTCACTCTCCTGTAGGGGAGTTGCCTCTCCTGGAGCTTCCTCCTGGCTACCCCCAGCTACGTTCTGGAGGACACCCTCGTCTTTGGGAGAAGTATCTGCAAGGTCCTGATTACCCCCAGTTCTGTCTTGGAGGACTTCTTCGTCTTCGAGGCACAGATTCACAGGGACTAGACTACCCCCAGCTGTGCTCGGGAGGCTGATTTCGTCCACATGATGAAGATCCACCCTAGCTGTGCTCTGGAGGATATCTTCGTCTTCAGAAGGAGGATCAACAAGGGCTTGACTACCCCCAGCTTCCTCCAGGATCTTCTTTCTCCCCCGAGTGCCTTCAAACACTCCAGAGGATGGGACCGTTGTCTTGGTTTTCTTCGGCTGGCTCTTGGACGAGGACGAGGAATTGCCTGTCACCTTTCAGATTGACGAGGAGTTAAAAATTACGTTGCATGAAGCAACCTTTAGTTCTGGCTCCTTTTTTATTGACACCTTCTTCCCGAGGTGACGTCGGAGGGGTGTTGATAATTGTAGCCGCTGGAACACCGACTGCCTTGGTGGTGGGACAGCTGTTTTACAACAATAGTTGATGGTGACTACAGCACAGGTGTGCCCTGTGAGGGGCGTATTGTGCTTGTCAATCGACTCTCCTGATCGGCGTTTGTGAGTGATCACGTTATGCAGATCGTTGGAGGAGAGTGCCACCTTCGCACCCCCATCAGGCACATGGCAAGGCCAAGCGCCGGGGTGGTCAAGTGAATGCTGTGCCCCCTGATCCAATACCAAACAGGCGCTCAGATCAGTAGTGGGGGAACAATATTTTTAGTGGCTTGAACGAACCTCAGACGCACAACCAGTGGAGGCGCGGGAGTTCAAGACCACAGGGTTTGCCTTGCTCGACTTGGTTACGAACGCAACATATGTACCCAAGTGAGACAATGACTTTGAAGGTCGGCTCGTTTCTGGCACAGAAGCACCCTTGTCGACCTTATACAGCTTACCATCAGCAGCGCGCATGATTGTGAGCGCATGTTTCTGGTTTGCTGTCGGCATAGCACGTTTGAGGCGCATGGCCCGTGCTGCCTTGGATTTCTTCGTACCAGCCCGCTGGGGTACATAGTACTCAGAGTCCAAATTCTCCTCGCCACTACAGCGAGTGAGTCTGTCAAAGAAAGAGACCTTTTATGGCACATCAGAGATGATGCGCGGGGCATTGGCTGCGCCCCTACTCCGTCGATGCATCTTCCTCGCCTGAGAGGGAGATGGCTGGGGAATGTGGTCAGCCACATGTTTTTCCGAGAGATACGCTGCACCGGTGGACGCATCTTGGCTGCTGAGGATGTCAGCAGGAAGGGTAGGCTGCATCGGCGCATCCCCTTCAGTGATGGTGCCAGAGGCGTCGACCTTGTGCACCCAGACCTGGAGAGTCTTTTTCGGCTTCGGCAGCCGCTTCGAAGGACTCGCACTGCCTTCAGAGATGAACTCCTCATACGCCTGTTGATTGAGGCGTACGACCAGCGTCTTGTGGGAGGAGCCCACCTTCACGTCGTCGGATTGCGACACAGCTTTCTCGGTGGAGGAGAAAGAGTTCTCCAGCAGAGTCGCCAGCTTGTTTGCCATTAAAATCTTTTGATTGAAATTTCAATTACAAACAGAACAGTGTTACAATGTAGGACTTGGACGTAGTCCTAGGAGAACACTTTTGTTTATCTGGGTCCCTTGTGCCGATGGAGCGAGTGGTAATGCGTTGACTCCGTTGACGATCTGACGACGGTTATCGGTTCTCTGAAGGTCTGAGTTGCTCTGGGTGCTGGAGCACACGGAGAAGAAGAAGACGTTGAGTGTCTGTATCTGCCTCTCTGTGTGTGTGTTCGTAGGTTTGTTCGTGGATATGTCTGTCTGTTCATAGATGTGGAAGAAGGAAATGATCCCTCTATTTATATCTTGCAGGCTGGCAGCTCATGCGCGCATATGTAGGATGCGCTGGTACGTGGAGACGCCACGTGGTGATTGCTGGTGGAGGCGCATGGATGATGCGCCTTATTGAGGAGTTGAACCCTTCTTATTGTATTTATGGGCTGCGGCAGAGCTGACACGTAGCAATGGAGAGGATCTTTCAGTTGCTGAGATCTTGGGTGATTAGCACCCCTTCATAGGCTGAATCGAGTCAAAGGACATGTGTCGTAGGTCCATGGCTCAAAGATCTCAGATTTGGTAGAGAGTGATCAGATAGGATGCGCTTGGGATTGGGCGCATGAGGAGACTTAGGCTTGTAATCTTTTGGAGTCATGAACCAGTCTGGGCACATGGCTTTTGAGGCGCATGCGAGGCTTCAGTAGTGACTTTGACTTCTGTCTTTAGAGATCAGAGAAAAGTCTGAGGTGCATGGCTTTTGAGGCGTATGCAGAGATTTGGGCGCATGGCTGCGGAGGCGCATACAAAATGGTTGGACGGCCACGTGGCTTGTAACCGCCGGAGGAAAGTAATGATGATACTGACGTCGGCGATGCTTCGTCTTCTGAAAAAGCTGTCAACTGTTCAGTCCTCGAGGGACGTGCTGCCAACTCTGTCAGACTTCAGCATTTAATATTCTTTGACAGGTGATGGGCCTTTGAGTGGGCGTATCGATCTGCGTTCCACTAGGCGCATGGGGACGCATGGAGGCGCATCCTCATAAGGCGCTTGGTGCTGATGGGCACATCTGTATGATGCGTGGTCTGACCAGCACATCCGTTTACATGATACGTCTTTATTGGCCCGACTGTTACGTTCTTCAGGTGCTTTTAAATAGCCATTTTGACTTGACAGAATTTGAAGCGTCAGGTTCATCACCATTAATGCAAATTCATTATACGGGATTCGGAGAGCCAGCCACTTGGCGTATGGGTTTGATTTTCCCGGCCTATAAATAGTGGCATGGAGAGAGTTTGCTTCTCGTTCTCTCACGTCCTCCCGAAATGAACTTGTTTGCTCGAGGACCTTCTGTTGACGAGATGCCCCCTAGGGTAAAGATGCGACGTATTGTCTTCATTGATGCACTTGAAGGTGACTGTTACATCCAAAAGTCGGAGTTGGGGGCTTCTGAGGCAGACAGAATATGCCTGTTGCATCCAAAGATCGGGATGCTCGGGCCCCGTCTTCGTTATGCTGGACGAGCCACAGATCGGAATTATGGTGCTCCGATCATCTTCCTTGGGCTTTGGGAGAGCTCCTCCTCCTGCTAGAGTGGGTGTTGCCCATTCTGGTTGGGTTGAAAGCTGCTCCTTTAGCCGCGGGTCGATTGCGGTGCTCTCCTCTTCCTTGGTTTGGGGAGCTCTTCCTCCAGCTAGATGGTTGATTGCCCACCCTCGTTCTGCTCAATAAAATGCTTCATTAGTCGAAGCATTCGATGGCACATATGCTGAGACCTCATGATGCGCCTGACTGAAAGGGCGGCACATAACTGAGCTGCCAAAGGGATGCACATAACTGGGGATGCACATAACTGAGCTGCTGAAGGGATGCGCCTAGCTGAGAGCGCATGGCGAGATGCGCCTGTTTGAGAGCGCATGGCGAGATGTGCCTGTTTGAGAGCGCATGGTGGTTGCTGCGCCTGGCTGTAGACTTAGGGTCTTTTCTTTTTGTTGAAGTTCTCCTTTGTACAGCCCCCCTTCTTTTTTAGACATGTAACAGACTTTTATATGAAATAAAAATCTTCTTTTAATGTCTATGCTTTTGCTGTTTGCTGTGCCAAGTACTTCATCCGAGCCTCCTGGCGCATGTAGTATTTGGCGCATAGGATTTCTGGTTCTGAAATTCCATGCTTCTACAAGCATGATATGATAAATATGAAATCCTCAAACTGAAGTACAAACAGAAGATAAAGTCTAAGTGTCTAAACGACACAACATCATAAACATCCAGAAAATAATACAACTCTAAAGTCAATACAAATGACATAAGAAATAAGATAAAGCCTAGCTAATCTAGTCTAAGCAGTATGGATGACGTCCTCAGCTAGGGTTGGATCCTCCTATGGGTCCAACTCACAGGTATCGTCTAGATGGGCTGCATAGTAGGTTGGGCAGAAGTCCTCGGTATCATCTGTAATATTTTTAACAGGTCCAATTAGGACGGGAGCGAGCACAGTACATCTCATGCAGTTCATATCATGGCAGGAAATATAAAGCAAGCAATAGAATAAGATATATGAAACGCTGTAAGAAGATGTACATAAAAATATAAGAGATATTTGATAACTAGAAATATATACATGATAAGTAAGACCTATAAGTGACTAGTAATTTAGAGTACAAGATGGCCTGTAACTGGCTTGGGTTGAACATGATATACATGAGTGAACATGAGTG
Source organism: Iris pallida (assembly GCA_029216955.1). Taxonomy (NCBI): domain Eukaryota; kingdom Viridiplantae; phylum Streptophyta; class Magnoliopsida; order Asparagales; family Iridaceae; genus Iris; species Iris pallida. The sequence continues at coordinate 3,722,055 of JANAVB010011000.1, read as the reverse complement.
ACACTAGCCGAGAAGGCTGTGTTGTACATGATAAAACATGAAAAGTAACAGAGTGAACATGATGGGTAAATCACATGACCATTTATACTCACCCCTACCCACAATTAATACACAAGGATCCAGTCAAGTTACGTTACGAACATGATGTTTTGGTTACACACGAAGCACATGAGGAAACATGAACGTACATAAGGGCACATGAAAGTACATGAGCGTACATAAAAGAACATGAGAGAACATGAGTATACATGAATAACACAAGAGCAAGGAATATATGATGTACATGAAACACATGACATGAAATATCCGATAAGCCCGCTAAGGGCGATAACATCCAAAGAAGAGATCCATATAGTATCAATCCGTGATAACAAGTGTCAGCATCAAGTAAAGTAATCAAGAGCAAGAATGTAAGTCGTGACAAGTATGAAACGATCAGAGAATGTACTCGCCTGCGATCTGAATGTCTGTGAGAATACACTGTCCGAAACGAGGTATCTGAGTCCTATTTAGAGCAACACAAGTCATGATGTATACAAGAGGATTATAATTTAAAGAGTACAATGCATCTACATGTTTCTAGGTCAGTCTGGACCAAAGTCAACTCTGGTCAACTCTAAAAGTCAAACTAAGTCAACTCTAGTCAAATTAGGTCAAACTAGTTAGGGTTTGGTCAATCTTGGTCAACTAGTCTAAGTTAGTCTA